>OY998271.1:8500000-8502500 GCA_963922045.1 Persicaria maculosa | reverse complement strand
TTTTATGACAGATATAAGATTAGATCGTGAAGAAAACACGGCAACAAAAATATGTATAACTGTAATCATACCATACGCTTAAAGGATAAGGATAAAAATAAAATCCGACCTGCCGGATTCGAACCAGCGACCTAAGGATTCCTCTGCAGGATGTAATACCAACTACAGTCCTCCGCTCTACCAACTGAGCTAAGGTCGGTATCTGCAGATTAACCATTCATTATTTGTGCAGATTAATATTTACAAGGATCTGGAATATTTCAGGCATCCACCAATCAATAACTCATCACTGATAACAATACTGATTAAAGAGAAAATTCTCAGCATCTTGGTCAGGGTATTGAAGTTAAAATGGCAAAAAAATGTTTTATGACAGATATAAGATTAGATTGTGAAGAAAACACAGCAACAAAAATATGTATAACTGTAATCATACGCTTAAAGGACAAGGATAAAAATATAATCCGACCTGCCGGATTCGAACCAGCGACCTAAGGATTCTTCTGCAGGATATAATACCAACTACAGTCCTCCGCTCTACCAACTGAGCTAAGGTCGGTATCTGCAGATTAACCATTCATTATTTGTGTAGATTACTAGTAATATTTACAAGGATCTGGAATATTTCAGGCATCCACCAATCAATAACTCATCACTGATAATCAATACTGATTAAAAAGAAAATTCTCAGCATCTTGGTCAGGGAATTGAAGTTAAAATGGCAAAAATAAACGTTTTATGACAGATATGAGATTAGATCGTGAAGAAAACACGGCAACAAAAATATGTATAACTGTAATCATACGCTTAAAGGACACGGATAAAAATAAAATTCGACCTGCCGGATTCGAACCAGCGACCTAAGGATTCCTCTGCAGGATATAATACCTACTACAGTCCTCCGCTCTACCAACTGAGCTAAGGTCGGTATCTGCAGATTAACCATTCATTATTTGTGTAGATTAATATTTACAAGGATCTGGATTATTTCAGGCATCCACCAATCAATAACTCATCACTGATAAACAATACTGATTAAAAAGAAAATTCTCAGCATCTTGGTCAGGGAATTGATGTTAAAATGGCAATAAAAAAAAACGTTTTATGACAGATATGAGATTAGATCATGAAGAAAACACGGCAACAAAAATATGTATTACTGTAATCATATGCTTAAAGGACAAGGATAAAAATGTAATCCGACCTGCCGGATTCGAACCAGCGACCTAAGGATTCCTCTGCAGGATGTCATACCAACTACAGTCCTCCGCTCTACCAACTGAGCTAAGGTCGGTATCTGCAGACTAGTTTTAAAACCACTCTATACTGATATTTCATGAGACAATTCTAGGCCACAAACGCTGTGAAAGTAGGACCAAGAACAGAAGAGCTTATCCGAGATGAAGATTCATTTTACCAATTACAATCTAGTTTGTTGTGTAAGCCCGAGTGCATTAGTTCTTGTCAATTTATCTAAATGTGAAGTATAATGAAGCTTATTATGAAAATAAATGAAGGTGAACCACAAACGTGGTAGAATTAGGACCAAGAACAGAAGAGCTTATCTGAAGATTCATTTTACCAGCAAAGCTCAAGCACATTCGTTCAAGCCAATTTATCTCAATGCAACATAAAATGAAGTTTATTAAGGCAATAAAAGCAGTTGAACTATACTGCCAAGAATAGCTTACAAATTTCTGAATTAATGGATCTCACTTTCAGTTTAAAAAAGAACCAGTGTTCTGAAAAAGCTGAAAATTAAATTGAAGTTTGTAATAAGCAGCAAAGATACAAACTGCAGCTGAAAAAAATCAGCTAGCAGTAATAAAAATCATCTTACTCAGTATACAGTTGGAAATTGTGTACTATCCTACCTGAATTTCAATTTTCTCATGCCTGGCTTATTTTTATTAATTGCAAGCACTGCACTGGCCAAGAGTTTAACTGACAGAAAAAGTTTGCAATGAGAACTACTAATTGAATTGATTTATTTAGATATGCTTGAGGCTTCCTCTGGAGATGAATGATAAATAAGTTGAACTGCTAATTGAGCCATATTTCTAACTCTACATCACACAATCATCATCACAAATACCACCAAAAAAAAAATAAAAAATCTGCTAACATAGAGAGTTAATTGTTCCGTTAGACAAAAAAATATATATATTAAAAAAATCTGGGTCAAAATTACTTCAATTATCAGAGAATAAAAAACTAGGGTTTCGACATAGCACGACGCAATTACTTCAGAGTTTGTCAGCGAACAAACGGGATCGCCTGTATTATTGCTACGAAATGGCTACAAGTAAAGATTTCAGCCTACATTAAAAAAAAACATTGATTTCAGCCTTTTCAATCCAATCAATTAGTTTTACTCTTTCATAGTTGACTTGATAATCAAACGATAAATTTTGACGAGGTGTGAAATCAGAGAGAGACAGAGAAATCCACCGTACCATATAGGTGAGCTAATTAGGAAGAATCAGCAATAACTTCTATG
>OY998271.1:8250000-8497500 GCA_963922045.1 Persicaria maculosa | reverse complement strand
ATCAAACTTCTATTACACTTACACATATGTGATTTGACATTAATTTGTATTGATATTGATATAATAATGTACATTAATACCACTTAATTGATTAAATTTAAAAATCTTTCTTCTTTGTTACATAATTATAACTTATTTTTTATTATGTTGAAAAACCGGTTAAACTTCTCTCTATTATGCTTGTAGACTAAAAAGGAGACTAAAATATATATATATATATATATATATATATATATATATATAGGGTAAGAGGTGAAGTATTAATAAATTTGTCACTATCCAATACACTTAAAACTATTTAATATAAACACAATAGATTTAGCTAATGATAAAAATTAAAATATTATGACTTTATAACAATGATATACAAACAAATTGGAAAAAAATAAATACTCGATCCATCTTTCCTTCTTCCATCAACATCAAGGGAATTTCACCAATTTTATTTCTCTACAATAACATTAACAAACATAATATAAAAAGAGCATTACCTTTCCAAATAATAAAAAAATCAAATTTTGTATATATTAATGTAAAACATTAAGAATAAGATATAAAATATTACTTTGTATACCTTTTTCTTCTAGGTACGTTGATGATCTTTCTTTATGAACTTCTACCGATTCTCATATTTTTCATCAATAGTGCTTTTCTACAATAACATTAACAGATATCATACAAAAATAGCATTACCTTTCCAAATTAAAAAGATATATCAATTTTTTTATATATTAATTTTAAAAAATTAAGAATAAGATGGTAAATTTTACTTTTTATTTCTTTTTCTTCTTTGTCGATGCTCTTTCCCTAGGAACTTCTTCTCATTCTCACATTTTTCATGAATATTACTTCTCTATAATAACATTAACAAACATCATATAAAAAAATATTTCAAAATTAAAAAGAAATATCAAATTTGGAATATAATTAATAATTAAAAAAATGAATAATAAGTTGCAAAATATTACTTTGTATATTTTTTTCTTCTTTATCTACGCACTTTTTTAAGGGTAACTAAGAACTTCTTTGCATTCACATATTTTTGTTGCTCTAATCAACCTATGTCAAATATATAGGGTTGTTTTGCAAGAAATTAAAATAATGTATAGGATCTCACCTAATAGTATATATATAATTTTGAATAACATAAATAGGATATTTATTAGGTATATATTTATGAGGTTATGAGATTTATGAGGTAAAGATAACTACTTACTTAAAAAATGGAAAAAAAGAGTAATTTATTTATTTGAATTGAAGACATTCAATTTAATAAAAAAATAAATTTAAATTAGTAAATATATAAATTTTTGAAGATGAAAAGATAGACACTATATATATATATTTTAATTCAAGAAATTATAATTTTGAAATTTAACTTGATATAATATTAGAAGTAATGAGGCGTGCATTTTATGGTGAGTTTAACAGAACTTTTCTAGTATATTATTATGGATAAAGATATCAATCTATCAATCTATCAATACTTACTATATACTAAAGCATAAGTCTTTAATTTTACGTGATGCGCTCCCCTTTCGCAACTAAGGAGAGCGTGACACATATTTTTGTTCCTCCTAATCAACCCATGTCAAATATATAGGGTAAAGATTACTACTTGAAATCTAAGAAAGTTAAGCATTGAATCATTTAGAAGATGAAAAGAGAATTATTTATTTCTTTGAATTCAAGACATTCAATTCAATACAAAAACTACATTTAAATTAATAAGTATAAAAAATTTGAAAGATGAAAAGATAGACATTAATTTTTTTAATTCAAGATATTATAATTTTAAAATTTAAATTGATATAATATTAGAAGTAATGAAGTATATTATTGTTGTTGTTGTTTGTATTGGTAAGGTAATTCTATATATAAAAAAAACTGATTTTGTCATTATAATTGGAAATGAAATTTCGCACTTGGATTTGTATGTTCCTATTTATCAAATTTGATAGGTTTGTAGTAGTAACAACAACAATAATAACAATAACAATAACAATAAAGAAGAAGAAGATAAATGAAGAATATCAAAAATGAATTAAAGAAATAATGTATACTTTTATTCTTTGGTATATAGATATATCCACATAATATCCTTGTGAAATAAAACTTGAGCCCAACAAATAAGTTTTACAAAATACTTCAAATCATCAATTGATACAATTGCAATGTTTTCCCCACAGATGAATTCTTCGATCTTTTGCTTAATATGAACCTATTTTCCCTATGCACAAAAATAGGATGAAATTAATTAAGTTTGGGAATATTTGTTATGATGATTTTGATATATAAAAGAATTAAATTATACTCAATTATCAAAAAACCTTAAAAAATTGTTGTAAAAATATTCCATTAAAAAAATTATTAAAACCAGCAACTTATACTAAAATATAAGAAATATTTTGAAATAGGAAATGCGTACCTTTTTTTTTGTTAGGATCTTCTTTGTCTTTGTATGATTCATCTTGTGAACGTGGTGTCAAAATCTAACAACAAAATTAACACTTTTAAAAATATAGACAATTACCTTAGCAAAAGGGGGAAAATATAGGAATGAAATTAAATTTCAGAAAAAAAATAGATTAACAGATAATCAATCATTTAGCTCAATCGAATCAATATTATTACAAAAAATGGAAGAGCTGGAGGGAAAGAAGAATAATGTAGAAATGAGCACTCCCACCAAAACCTAATTGTGAAAGATAAACATTTTTGAAGATGAACAACCATTTATATGTGAGACAAATTTAAAGGGTTTGGAGTTTGACGTACATCATTAAAATAATGAATATCATTAGACAATTGATTAAATTAATCGGAACGGTTACAAAATTCACAAAATGAAGATAACAGTTACAAAATTAATTAAGTTTGACATCCATCCATTGATATAACAATCAACAATTTACATAAATACGGGTAGATAAAGAGATTACCTAAAAATATATCAAAATTAAAAAAAAAGGTCAATTATGAACACACATTTATGAAGGCTTGCACATAATTTTTCTTGTTATATTATATTATAGATATAGATATATAGATATATAGATTGATCATTTTTATGACAATTTAAAATATGTTGTAATTTTTAGGAAAATAGTCATTTTATTTTGGCAATTGATAACCACTTAATTTGTATAGAATTATATATTCTTTATTTTTGACAACATTTATTTAATCACATTTTGTAAAGAAAAATAACATATTATTATCAATGTTTTGACATTAATATAAATTAAGGCCCTCTATTTTTTGTATTCACTATATTAAACATAAATAATATATGTCTTATAATGACAATCATAACCATTAGTTAAACATAAAATATATAATTTAAAAACATACTTTTTTAGATAAAAAGTATTAGTAGTTATGGTGCTACATCAAAAAAAGTATTATAATTTTATTGTCTAAGAAAGCTTTAGAATTTTTATAACAAAAAAATATTAAAATTTTTTTATCTAATAAATTAAAGGCATAAACTAATATAATTAAAAAAAATACAAAAATAGTGTAGTTAAGGAAAATTGAACCTTTGACCTTATGCATATAAATTATTCCTTAACCATTAGGCTAGAACAACCTTTTGATTTTTTATGCTAATATTTAAAATATATTAGGTTATTTTTTAATCATTTAATAGGTGCAATTAATGGGGCAAAACTCAACTTTATACATATAATATAGATATAGATATTAACTTATATATCTAAATATAATTTCATACTTATCAATAATAAAAATAAAATTATAAAAAACTAGTAAATAATTTAATTATTATCATATTTTAAAATGCGTAAATAAACCGAATTCATTCAATAAAGGAAAAGGATTAAATTCTTAAGCTTCCTTTGCAAGCAACTATTTATTAATTTCAATTTATATTTATTTAAAAAAATATATCAACCAATTAGTATCTTAATTAGATTTGATCTATCCGCAAATAATCACATGAAAGGAAAGAAAAATCTAATTCATTCAATCTATGTAACAAACTTCCATATTTACTTTATCAAAAATAAATTAAAATTCCAATATTTACACAGCGTTGCTTTGCCGCCTTAACGTGACGTCATCCCAAACAAACCTTTAAAAGCTTCGCTCTTCGCTTCAACAATCTCATCTTTCTTTCTCTTCCTGTTAACGTCTCTGTTTTCCCGTTCTCGTCCCAAATTCCTTCGTTTGCTCTCTATACATTGCATTGCTGCCTTACTAGGTTTTCGATTGGGCTTTGGAAGACGACAGATATGGGGAAGGAATTGGTGGAGTTGTTCGAGACTGCGAAGAAGGCGGCCGACGCTGCTGCGGCGGCCGACGCTGGCTCCGCCGAGGAAATTCGCTGCATTGACGCCCTGGGAGTGCTTAAGAGCTTCCCCGTCAACACCAAGATCCTTGTTGACACTCGGGTTAGTAATATACTCTCCCTGTTCGATCCGCTGCATGTTTGCGATTCTGATTTCCGTTGATGAAAAAAAAAAACAGAAAGTTTCAATTTTGGCATGCGATTTCTGGAATTTCTATACCTAATTTGTAGAATCTTCAATTCGTAGCCCTAAATCTCGCTGTGTTGTCTGCAACCTGAGAATTACTCGTGTTTTTAGTTTTTAGGGTACTGATTCTGTGCTTTGGTGAATGAAATTCATCACTTTCAGACTTGATTTTACTTTATCCATATTTCTATTTTGAATCATATGCAAATCAGAGGCAAGAAAAGGCATGTAAACTCCAAATTAATGTCCTGTTTTATCTGTTAATTGGTGTAACTAAACTCTTACTGAAGCGAGTTTCATGTTTCAATCTAAATTGACGTATCTTCTGTGCATCAAATTTTGCATCTTTAGTTGTTTGAAGGATTCAATTTTGTAACCATACAACATATGATGTTTACCTGGTGGTTTCTTCTCTGCCAATTTCAGGTTGGAAAAGGTTTGCGGCTTCTCAAAAAGCATCCGCGAAAGAAGATACAAGCATATGCAGCTGATGTGATCGACATTTGGAAGAAGATCATCACCGAGGAAGCAAACCGAAAACCAGACAGCAAACTTCACTCCAAAGGAGATGGCAAAAAGAAGCCAGCAGTTGTGGTTAAATCAGACTCTGATAGCGTCTTGACACAGGATCTGAGGAGTCCTTCCTCGGTCTCTAGTTGGCCACAAAAGGCGAAGAGTAACACCTTCGTTGCACGGGAGAAAGTGCGAACTCATATTTGGGAGGGGCTGTGCAAGGTATATGGCGAAGCAGATAAGAGCATTCAGGACGAGGTTAAAGCTTGTGATACCCGCCACGTTGCCATCTCAGTAGAGTCGGCGTTATTTGAGCAGTGGGGCTGTTCTGCCTCAGGCCGCTGCAGGCTGAAATACAGAAGCATTATATTCAACCTCAAGGATCAGAAGAATCCCGACTTTCGTAGGAAGGTCCTCCTTGGAGACATCAAGGCTGAGAGTATCCCCTCACTGACTACCGATGAAATGGCGAGTGACGATAGGCAGCTGGAGAACGAACTGATCAGGAGTAAGGCTCTATTCCACAGTGAGCGCTGCAGTGAAGAAAGGGCCACAACTGACCAGCTCAAGTGTGGACGTTGTGGTGGGCGCAAAGCCAGTTACTACCAGCTGCAGACCCGGAGTGCAGACGAACCCATGACGACATTTGTAGAATGCAGCATCTGCAACCACCACTGGAAATTTTGATGAGATTTGTCTTCTGTTCAGGATCAAGTAGACAGACTCTTTAGAGGGATGAGATTAGTTTTATAACTTCCAACTGTAGCTGCATCTAGTACAACTGTGGTTATAAAGTACTGTAATTTACCTAAAGGAACATCCATGTAATTTGCCATTATAATACATTACAAAACCTTTATGTTACAGACCCGAAAACAAAAACAATACTCATCAAAGCACTTGAATGACGAATATGGCATCTAATAACATAACTTTCAATTCTAATGTATCTTCATTATCGGTGTAAGACAGTATAAGTTAACGCTTGGGGCATTGAGCAATGCTGCTGCGCGCAAAACCAGTCCGCGAATCTCAAAGTTGCTTTCAATCCGATTTGAGTGACTTCTTCATCAAACCCTAGGTTATCCTTATCAATGCCGTTTCAACGAGAAAGGGCTCTCAGGGATCAAACTTCTTCAACCTACAGTTAAAGAGTTGCGGCATATTCAGATAGATGATCAAACCGAGGACTCAATCCCGATATGACTCACTAGATCACTCAAATCAAGCAATGAAAAAAACATCTGAAGGGTCGTTTGAAGACTAGTCAATTCAAGGACAAAAGGGCGGTTTTGTGCAAAAATTCGTGAAAAAGAGATCAAGAAAACGAAGGATTGTCGATGACCTGGGGAAGACTCATCAATTCAAGGACAGCTTTCTGTGGGGTAAGTTCATTGTCTATAATCCTTGCAACTGCAGTCAAAACCGGCATCTTGACATTGTACTTCTGGGCCAACGCAATAACAGCTCCAGCGGTTGCAACACCGAGCTTGGAGGACATGTATGCATATAGTGCACAAGATAGAAATTGGGGGTTTCTGGGTATCAAACAAAGGATCTCGAACTAACAAGATAAGAAACTCAATAAATTATAGTAAAAGATTAGATGAATAACATACAAGTAACAGAACTATTTTAGTAAAGTCATTATGGGTGTAACAAGATAAGAAACTCAAGAAATTATATATATAGAAAAAAGTATGGAATCTTAAGCTCAAATAAAGATGATTGAGATAAACCAATCACTAATAGATAGATTAAGGGGCATTCCGAGAATCGAACTCGGGACCTCTCGCACCCGAAGCGAGAATCATACCACTAGACCAAATGCCCTATTGATGATAGTTTTCAAATAATTCCATATGTACTGCATACTTTAAAGAGGTGAAGAAAACAACATAAAACTGTTATCTAAGTCATATTTACAAGAGGTCGGTCACTGAACCATCAGTCCTTGTTCTCAATGAAGATCACACACACAAGGCCACATCACTGTTATCATCTATAACATAAATAAAATTGAAAGAGCAACCATCAATCAACACCTCCCTCGCCTAAACAATAAAGCCTAAAAAGACATTCACAAGCATCTTGCTCATATTATTGAAGTCCACATGGACCACATGCAGATAAATGTTTTGCAACATATAATAAAAAGACTAAAAATATTGAAGATCAGGAAATAGTATATGCATCATAACTAAGAGGAAAACAAATAAGGGAAATTGATGAGAAAAATATAATCCGACCTGCCGGATTCGAACCAGAGACCTAAGGATTTTCCTCCAGGATGTCACAGCAACTACAGTCCTCCGCTCTACCAACTGAGCTAAGGTCGGTATCTGTACAACAGATGAAAGTAATCAGAACTTATAATCATCATAAGATACTTCAAGACAAGAGATGCATCCAAAGGTAGAACTAGGGCCAAGAATGAAAGTCCATTCAGTGAGCGCCTATCTCCAAAATGTGATTAAGCAAGATCATCATACCACTAGACCAAATGCCATCTTCACGCCTATCTCCAAACAATTGTTTCGATGATGATGCTTGTTAAAGGTAAATCACAGAGCCAACCAATCATTGAAGGAGTGAGCAGCGATGATTCACAAAAATCAGAAAATCAAGAACACATAGATCAGAAAATCTCCAAGCCAAATATTCATTACTTAGTAGATTAAGTTTGAGGAGGATCTGAAATCTTTCAAATCACCCGTTCACCACCTCACACCGGTATACAATAAAGATTTAGAAGACAAGTCAGAACATCTTGGCTATGGAATTGAAGTTCACACAGAGAAAATGTTTGGTGAGATTCAATATAATTTGAATAATGAAGTTAAGATAAAAGCAAAAACAAATAACATATACACAAAAGGACAAGGGAAAAAAAAATCCAACCTGCCGGATTCGAACCAACGACCTAAGGATTTCTCTGCAAGGTGTTCTACCAACTACAGTCCTCCGCTCTACCAACTGAGCTAAGGTCGGTTGCTGCATACAAACTAAAAGCGGTGATATTGATCATTCATGACTCCGACGTGTGCCATACTTCTGGGAATTATAAGCTTAAGTTACTGATCTGCAGCTGCAGAAGTAGGACCAAGAACAGAGGACTGTCTGAAGATTCATTTACCAGCCACAACTAGTTTTACTCACTAAGCTCGAGGTCAGTACCTCTTTCCAATTTATCTCAATGTAAGATATACTGTTATGACACCAGCTTGTGGTGGGAATTGTAACTCATGAATTTCTTTTTTTTTTTTTGGTAAACTGAATTTCTGATTTTATGGATCCCTCACTTTCAATAAGAGATCCGGGCTCTTAAAATAGAAAACAGTTGAATTGAAGTTGAGAGCAGCAAATGATACAAATTGCAACAGAACAAAATCAGTTGTGAAAAAAGTTCAGCTTATTCAGGATTCTCTTGGAAATTATGTAACTGACAGGAAAAAACTGCAATGAGAGCTACAAATAGTTTTACTCAGAAATCCTGAGACTTCCTCTAAGGTGATGAGCAAGAAGTCACACTGCTGATTAAGCCATAATTGGTAACACTACATCACATAAAACAGTACAAAACCGCCCAAAAAACATTACAAACATAGGGAGTGAATTGTTTAGTTAAAAAATAAAGTGTGAACATTCCATAGGTTGATCAGTCAAAATACTTTGATGATAACAAAATATTTTCATGTAATTGAAGTCCACTTGGAGAAAAAAATTCTGCGACAGAAAATAAAAAGGAAAAATAATGAAGACCAGACAATAGTACCCAATGGGGCATATATCATTACAAGAGGAAAAAAAAGAAAAGAGGGAGCTGATGAGAAAAATATAATCCGACCTGCCGGATTCGAACCAGCGACCTAAGGATTTCTCTGCAAGATACCAACTACAGTCCTCCGCTCTACCAACTGAGCTAAGGTCGGTTTCCTGAACACATCTTAAACTAATATATTGACAAAGGGTATGATAGTTCAAGAGGTGCAATCAAATGCAGAATTAGGACCAAGAATGAAAGAGCTCATCCGTAGGGTAATTCAGCAATTCACCAGTCAATCTATTTTACTGATCGAGCTGAAGTCCATCCTTTCTTTATAACAAATCTGTTTGAAACATATAATGAAGCTTATAATTGACCAACTGCCAAACAGTCATACCATAAAGAACTACAAAAGTTGCAATGAACCCCGAAAGATACGAATCAGAGCGGATAAACTCCAGCAAGCAGAAAAATACTCCATTTATCGAGTATAATCTAGGAAATCATGCATACTAGTTGGTGAATATGCGAAACGAATTATTCAATACAGAAAAGATATCAGAAAACACCACAAGCAGATCAATAAAAATTACACCAACTCTCAGAAAACAAAAAAAAACTAGGGTTTTCTATATAGCAGTAGCACGCAGCAATCACTTGACAGTTTGTCAGCGAACAATCCGGATCAACTTGAATTAGACAATTCCCCCGAAATGGCTACAAGTCAAACAATTAAAAATTCAAGCTCTACAGTATATTTCCGATTTCTCGGTTTGATTCTCTCCTTAGTTGTCTCGGCAAACAAGCGGGAACCTTCAACTGTATGTTATGACAGAGAGAGAGATCTGGCATACCTGAATGAGATACGAACTAGTTAGGGAGGATCTGGAACGAGTTTCTCTAACTCGTCCATCTCGACGGCGAAGCTTGTGATCGCCGGTAGCGGCTTAGCTGAGCCTTTAGGGTGCACAAGCGGGCGGTCTGTAAAACGGCCGTACTTTTTTAGGTTAATTCAAGTTTCACTTTTTAGTTTTTACACCCCTCGGGGAGGAAGCTTCACAAAACCACCCATAATTCGGTTCATTTTGCACAAATTCACCTTTATTTCCAAACTTACACAAAATCATCCTTTATTGGTAAAAACTTTCCTGCTCATCTTTGCTAAAATATAGTGTAAATGAGCAAATTAATGGAGATAAAGGGGTGGAAATGAGTGGCATATTTTTTGACATTTTGTAAATTGGATAATTTTTTTGCAATTTCTGATCGGAAAGTGTAGTGAATAACTTGTGGTTTTGTAAAATGTTCTTTTTTTTTTATTATTTTTTTTCATGCTTCGTGAGTGATATTGAGAAGTATCTCGTCTCATATAATGTGCAAGTTATATATGTATGATGTTCGGAAAATATAGTTAATTTATATGATTTGAAATGGGAAAAATCCATTTCTATCACTTGGACGACGATGATATGGCCAACTCTTGATACCTACTCGCCACTTTTCGGACTACTTCTTGTCAAGAACACAAGAGGAGATGGTGGGGCTTAATCTTTGGGGTCGCCTCCGATGCTCAAATCAGCTAATCATCATCAAGATATGCTAGGAAGAGAGAACTAATGAACTGCACTCCCAACCATAGCATTAATTAAGCTTAAATGGTGGCCCTAGTCGGGATGGTCTAGTGTGCCTTTATTTTATGATCATTATTTATATGACCTAATATAAAAACAAATTATGCAATGTGTTTATATGTGACCCATGTAAAAAAAACTATAATATAATATCAAGTTAGCATGAAAATTCTTATATTGTTTCGATTTGGTCGCTTGGATACTCCCAAAGCCTCAATCCCGAACAATTCATCTTTCTATTTGTAGGATAGATTTATTATCTATAATTTTGGTCTTTACCCCTTTTCCGGTTGCAATTTGATTCCAAACATTTGACTTGTTTTAAAATAATCATAAATTAATCATTCTCCATTTGATTAATTTCAGTCCTACTAAAAGAAGAAACAAACAATTAAAAAAAGAGTTATGAAACATAAATAAAGGTGTCACACACCATAACTGAGCATAAACAAAAAATTAGGGGCCGAGATAAAGCATGAACAAAATATTTGAGATTATTTCTTAATAAAATTAAGAAATTGTATATAAGGGATAGAGAAAGCGGACATATTCGGGAACAGATGATTCGGACCCAAATACAGTGGAAAAGTCTAGAAATGGATAGGGCCTAGAGTATTAGGAAAACAAGTAGTAAAGGCTGGAAATTTGATATATATATATATATATATATAGAATGTGGTTCAAATGTTAACAAGCCTTACGGTGTTAAATGTTAACAAATCTGGACCCTTGATTGAAGAAAGATGGATGGCCCAGATTATTCTAATATATTAATTTAATTGTAATTTAAATGAAAAATAAAAAAACCCCACCCATCCTATTAGCGCGTGTATTAAAAGGTCTGCCCTCTCATTCGTTTGCTTCAGTTGGATGTAGAACCCTAATCGCCGCTCCCACCTCGCCTTGCCTCACCTCCCTCCACTTGATGGCGTCTGCTCCCTCCGGTGTTGTTTGCATCAGTTCTATGGCTTTTTTTCTGACTTGGCAGACGAAGAAGACAAAACACCAGTGAAGCAAACCACCACCACCCGAATTGGTGAGCCACCACCGACGATTCCGCCTCTAAGAAGCGAGCCACCACCACCCGCCCTGCAATGGCTCCGTCTTCGGCTCTGCTGCAATTGCCCCGTCGCATCGTCTTCGGCACCGCTGCAATGGCCAATATCTTCCACGATCTGTCTTCAAGTAATGATCGGCGATTAGGACGATGGGGGTGAAGGCATGAGGCATTTAGCATCATATCAGTTGTACAGGTTTGTCATGAATTAATTAAATAATTAAACCTTGTTTTGAATTAGTGAATTGAACGATCGTCCATTGAATTAGTTAATAATTAATCATGTGTGAATTCAACGATCGAGAGGCAGTATTCGTTGTTCATCAAATTTACTGTGAGTAATTGATTTCCTCACCTTTGAATTCCGATCAGATTGTTCCACTGAGGTTGAGTACTATTCGTTGTTTAAGAGGCACTGTTCGTTGTTCCGATCAGATTTCCTCACCTTTGAATTCAAGAAGCACTATCCATTGATTCATTGATATTTAGATTTGAGGTTTGTATTCGACAAATTTAAAACACTTCGGATGTGTTTGATTCATTGATATTTAGATTCATTGATATATTTAGATTTATGATTTATTAATTGATTCATGAATTTATCGAATATTCGGCAAATTTAGAGTAATTATTCGTTGAATTTCAGGAATTGTTCATACATATATGGGGCAGTTAAATATAAGTTTCTTGAAATTCAAACTCATGAATTTATCGACTATTCGGCAAGTTCAGAGTCACTATTTGTTGATAATTAGAAATTATTCATATGTATAGGGGCAATTACATGTAGTCTTTAATCGACTATTCGACAAGTTCAAGTCATTATTCGTTGATAATAAGGAATTATTCATACGTATGTGGGTAATTAGATGCGGTAAATCAAGAATTACATTTATATATTCTTTCAACCTAGCGAATAATTAATATCAACTTAGCGAATAATTACTATCAATCTAACGAATAGTTGCAAAATTGACCAACCCTTTTGCTATTATCTAAACGATAACTTCTCTTTACTGACGAATAATAACGATCAATTTAGCGAATAATTACTATTAACCTAGCGAATAGTTGCAAAATTGACCAACTCTTTTGCTATTATCTAAACGATAACTTCTCTTTACAGAAGAATAATAATGATCAATTTAGCGAATAATTACTATTAACCTAGCGAATAGTTGTAAAATTGACCAATTCTTTTGCTATTATCTAAACGATAACTCCTTTTTACACACGAATAATAATGATAAGTTAGCGAATAATTAATATCATCTTATCGAATAGTTCAAACAGTGCACCACACAAAAACAACAATATTACCACGCCAAAAAACGTTACGCCAAAAAAAAAAGTAACACACGCGCACATAATTAAGCAAGTGGGCAATGAAAGAGGTGGGTCCCATTAATTTTTAATTAAAGAAAAAGCCAAATTTGCCAAATAATCTCAACCACTCATTTCATTAAATCAATGGCCAAGATTTGTTAACATTTAACACCGTAAGAGATGTTAGCACATGACCCAACTTCTCTCTATATATATAAGTGAAGGTCAGTTGTGCAGGGCAAATCCACATACATGGTAATGCTATAAATAGCCAATGAGTGTACTGATGTGGGCATCCAAAAGCAACAAGGTCAATGGTGCAGGGCAAATTCACAAGTTCTTTGATGAGTATTGTTTTTGTTTTCAGGTCTGTAACATAATGGTAAATTACATGAATGTTCCTTTAGGTAAATTACAGTACTTAATTTGTTTTGTGCACAAATGAATACTTTCAATTACTTTATAAAGATGAATCTCACTACATAACCACAGTTGTCCACTAGATACAGCTACACTTGGAAGTTATAAAACTAATCTCATCCCTCTAGAGAGTCTGTCTACTTGATCCTGAACAGAAGACAAATCTCATCAAAATTTCCAGTGGTGGTTGCAGATGCTGCATTCTACAAATGTCGTCATGGGTTCGTCTGCACTCCGGGTCTGCAGCTGGTAGTAACTGGCTTTGCGCCCACCACAACGTCCACACTTGAGCTGGTCAGTTGTGGCCCTTTCTTCACTGCAGCGCTCACTGTGGAATAGAGCCTTACTCCTGATCAGTTCGTTCTCCAGCTGCCTATCGTCACTCGCCATTTCATCGGTAGTCAGTGAGGGGATACTCTCAGCCTTGATGTCTCCAAGGAGGACCTTCCTACGAAAGTCGGGATTCTTCTGATCCTTGAGGTTGAATATAATGCTTCTGAATTTCAGCCTGCAGCGGCCTGAGGCAGAACAACCCCACTGCTCAAATAATGCCGACTCTACTGAGATGGCAACGTGGCGGGTATCACAAGCTTTAACCTCGTCCTGAATGCTCTTATCTGCTTCGCCATATACCTTGCACAACCCCTCCCAAATATGAGTTCGCACTTTCTCCCGTGCAACGAAGGTGTTACTTTTCGCCTTTTGTGGCCAACTAGAGACCGAGGAAGGACTCCTCAGATCCTGTGTCAAGACGCTATCAGAGTCTGATTTAACCACAACTGCTGGCTTCTTTTTGCCATCTCCTTTGGAGTGAAGTTTGCTGTCTGGTTTTCTGTTTGCTTCCTCGGTGATGATGTTCTTCCAAATGCCGATCACATCAGCTGCATATGCTTGTATCTTCTTTCGCGGATGCTTTTTGAGAAGCCGCAAACCTTTCCCAACATTGGCAGAGAAGAAATAGATTTTTCTTTCCTTTCTTGTGATTATTCGTGGATAGATCAAATCTAATTAAGATACTAAGTGGTTGATATATATTTTTTAAATAAATATAAATTGAAATTAATTAATAGTTGCTTGCAAAGGAAGCTTAAGAATTTAATCCTATTCCTTTGAATGAATATTCAATTTATTTACGCATATGATAATAATTAAATTAATTACTAGTTTTTTATAATATTATTTTTATTATTAATAAGTATGAAATTATATATATATAAAAGTTAATATATATTTATATAAAGATTTCAGTTTATTAAAAAAATATTAAAAATTAAATTTATATTACTCTTATTAGTTTATATAGTTTCAATCACGTAATTTTTAATGATTTATTTCATCATTGACTTTATATAACATGGATTAATTGTTATAGGAAACAAGTTTGAAAAACATATTTTATTTTATAATTTTACTTTTTTTTCCCTGCATATAGAAATATAATTATTATATATTATATAATTTTTTATCTATTGCTATCACATTTTCTCAAATAAATTAAATTAATATACACTAATTTGTTTTATCTATTGCTATCATAGACCTCAATAATATTTACTCTAATTATTATATTTTTATAAAATATAAATAATATTTTTTTATTCTTTTAATTTTCATTTGTTGTTTTATTCTTGTAATTTTTTTTTATTTATATTACTCAATTGTTTATTCAGATAAGTTTCTTAAAATTTTATTTCTACTTCGTTTTCTTTATATGATTTACTTATTCAAACTAAATTTTAAAATATTATTTAATTTAACAATATGTAAATTCAGTCTTAAATAAAGTCTTTAACAATTGTGGTAGAAGAAGAGTTTTTTTTTAATTTGAAAAGAAAGAAAAATAAATAGCATATATATGATACTAATGAATGAACAATAAATGGCCAAAAAAGCTAACTTTACTATATAGTAAGATAAGATAAGATAAGATACCGTGTGCTTTCTGCTTTCAAGTGGCATACCCCTATTTTTGAAAGGTACCCTTCCTCGGAGGGTGCCCTGCAATTTCAGTATCTAACCTCTATCCACGAAAAGGCTAAAATGTCATAAAAAATTTCATCTAGATTATAATCTTAAGCTACATTAATCTATTGTGAGCAAAACAGGCCCTAACACAAACTGTCACTTTCAGTGCAAACTCACAAAAGAGAGACGAAGATTGCAGATCTAAGCTACACAACAAGCTACAATTACAAACAATAGTTTCTCCTAACATTCTCATACTTCATTTTTGCTTGCTGCTGAAAGAGTTTCATCCATGAGCTCCTCGCTTTGGTGTGGGTTCGACACAAAGTGCTTGACAAGATTTAAAAATGAAAGGAATCAACATTAGTGTGAAACTTCCTATAGTGTAAATTATTTCATGCATCAAAACCTTAAGGAATTGACATTAGTGTGAAACAATAGACAATTGCTTAATGCCTTGGTTTTAACGTGTCTTCATGCTTTCTTCCTGCATAATTTCTGAATCATAACGTAACTTGAAGACCCTTTTCAAGCTTTCAATCATGTGATGCTGCAGTCAGATTCGGCCATCACACGAGATCTTAGTTTGTGTCACGTAATTTACTTCCGTTATTTTGAGATTAAACACATGAATTTAAGTGGATTTCACATGACTAGTGTTGGTGGGGTGTGCCAAGCTCGTGCAATAGTGCAACGCATGAGCGACACATGAATGTTAAAAGTATTGCCTAAACTAGTGTGATTCAAGCTTAAGTGTTCACAGGTTTTGAATTTCTGTTATGTTAGTTAAGTTCTACTGTTCATGACAGAAGATCATGACAGCAGTTAATGTCGGTTTTATTTTGAGTCAATCCATCATCTAGGAAGTGTGTTAGTGGGTGAGTGGATCCTAGTTAGTTTCTATCAGTTGTTTTGAAGTAAGGAGTATGTAATCATGTTCAATTCAATCAATGAAGTGTGGCAGTTAGTTTTCTCTCTTCATCTGAATATCTTAGTCTCTGTTCTGTGTCGACAGAAGAGACAGTTTTTGAGCTTGAAGCTCATACAGATCTTGAGTGATCAAAGGGTGGTGTTCCTCCATTGTTATCTAACATTTGGTATCAGAGTTGAGATTAAAGATCTCACCGGGTTTAATTTCTGGGAATTGAGTGGTGTGAGAGATAAACACAGGGAAACACTTTTGAGAATTCATTGTTTAACAAGATGCAGAACAATGGGAGTGAAGGGGTTGGCAATTCTCAATTGCCAATCTTCAAAGGAGTGAACTGCCACTTTTGGAGTTTGAAGATGACCACTTTGTTCAAATCACAAGAGGTTTGGAATCTTGTAGATCAAGGATTTGATGATGCAAATCCTCCTGAGCCAGATCAGGCTTTGAGAGAGAAAAGGAAGAAAGACTCCAAGGCATTATTTATGATTCAAAGTGCCCTAGATGATGAGGTCTTTTCAAGAATAGCAGCCTCCACAACTGCTCATGATGCTTGGGAAGTTTTGAAGCAAGAATACATGGGAGATGGTAGAGTGATCACAGTGAAGTTGCAGACCTTGAGGAAGGAGTTTGAGACTATGGTTATGCAAGAGAAAGAAACTGTCCAAGTGTTCTTGTCTCGAGTATCTGGAATTGTCAACCATATGAGAACATATGGAGAGACTGTGAGCAGTGAAACCATAGTGAGTAAGGTTCTGAGAAGCCTTACAAAGAGATATGACCATGTAGTTGCAGCCATTGAAGAATCAAAGGATCTGTCTGTGTACAGATTTGAAGAGTTGTCAAGCTCATTGCAAGCTCATCAAGAAAGAATGAGCATTACAAGTGAGCAGAAGGAAGAGAAGGTCTTCCAGGTGAAGGATGAAAACCAGAAAAGCAAGAATGAAGGTTCTTCAAGTAGGGGTGGCTTTAGAGGTGGTCACAGAGGAAGAGGCAACTATAGAGGTGGTCAAAGAGGTAGAGGAGGAAGAGGCTATGGTAGAGGTCAGTACAGTGGCTCAGGAAGAGGAAATGGAGGTGATCAAGGGAAGGAGCAGTGGAAGGATTCCAATAGGAATCAAGGCAATGATTCAAGGCAACAGAAGAGTGGAATCAAATGCTACTACTGCAAGAAATTTGGGCACAAAGAAGCCTTTTGTTGGGAAAAGAAGGAGAATGAGCAAAAAGGAGTGCATTATACAGAAAAGAATGAACAAGAAGAGAGATTGTTTATGGCCTTGTCTTCATTTGCAGATACTGCAAGCAGCATGTGGTATCTAGACAGTGGTTGTTCCAACCATATGTCAAGTTCAAGAGAAATGTTTAGAGAGCTTGATGAGTCCAAGAAGGGGAGTGTCAAGCTGGGAGACAATAAGGTACTGAAGGTTGAAGGAAGAGGAACCATTGTGATCAAGAGTGAGCAAGGAGGAGAGAAATCCTTGCAGGATGTTCAATATATGCCTGAACTTGCTCATAATTTGTTGAGTGTAGGTCAGCTCCAAGAGACAGGCTATTCATTGTTGTTTGATGAGAATGCTGGTGTCATCAGGGAAAAGAGAACTGGTGAGACTGTTGTGAATGTGAGCATGACAAGGAACATGATGTTTCCTTTTGATTTAGCAAGAGGTGTGCATAGAGCCATGACAGCAAAAGGGAGTGATGAGTCCAGATTGTGGCATCATAGGTATGGGCATCTAAACATCCAAAGTTTGAAGATGCTCAGTACAAGATCAATGGTTCAAGGTCTGCCTAAGGTAGATGAGTTAGATTTGTGTGAAGGTTGTGTGTATGGAAAGCAATTGAAGGGACCATTTCCAACTGGTGAAGCTTGGAGAGCTAGTGAATGCTTAGAGTTGGTCCATGCAGATCTTTGTGGGCCTGTGCAAACAGATTCACTAGGAGGAAGCAAATATTTCTTTCTCATGACTGATGATTTCAGTAGAATGAGTTGGATTTATTTTTTGAAGTTTAAATCTGAAGCATTTGAGTGTTTCAAGAGGTTTAAAACTCTCACAAAAAAGCAATCAGGCAAGATAGTGAAGGCCTTAAGGACTGATAGAGGAGGCGAGTTCATGTCCTTTGAGTTTATGTCTTGGTGTGAAGAAAATGGCATAAGAAGAGAGCTTACAGCACCCTATACACCAGAGCAAAATGGGGTGGCTGAGAGGAAGAACAAAACTTTGGTTGAGATGGCTAGGTATATGCTGAAGGCAAGAAGGGTCCCAAATCAATTCTGGTGTGAGGCAGTGGCTACAGTAGTGTACATTCTCAACATCTCTCCAACAAAAGCTGTTGAGAACAAGACACCTTTTGAGGTAAGGAGAGGAAAGAAGCCATCTGTTGGGCATCTAAAGGTGTTTGGATGTGTGGCCTATGCAATGGTTAATCTGAGAGCAAAGCTGGATGATAAAGCTGAGAAGTGTATTTTCATTGGTTATGCAGTTCAGTCAAAAGCCTATAAGTTGTATAACCCTGTGAGTAAGAAAACCATAGTGAGTAGGAATGTGGTTTTCAATGAAGAAGTGAATTGGGACTGGGAGAAGCCATCAGGAGATCAAGGAGTTAGAGATGTTGTGCACATTGACAGTTCAAGTGCAGAGACTGGTGAGGAAAACATGTTTGAGGATGATAGTGATGATGATCATAATGCAAATGCTCCTGCATCACCAGTACATCAATCTAGCTCATCTAGCAGTCACCAATCCTCTCCCTCAAGTTCATCAAGTGAGACTCCTCCAAGAAGGTACAGGTCACTTGCAGACATCTATGCCAGCTGTGGGTTTGCTCTTGCAGCAGCTGATCCAGAAAGCTTTGAAGAAGCTAAGAGTGAGAGCAAGTGGATGATAGTAATGAAAGAAGAGATGCAGGCTATCCAGAAAAATGAGACGTGGAGCTTGGTTGAGTTGTCAGCAGAAAAGAATGTAATTGGCTTGAAATGGGTGTTTAGAACCAAGTTCAATACAGATGGAAGTGTTGCAAAGCATAAGGCAAGGTTGGTTGCCAAAGGGTATGCACAACAAGAGGGAATTGATTTTGAAGAAACCTTCTCACCAGTGGTGAGGCTTGAGACAGTAAGAGTGGTGTTGGCTCTAGCTGCTCAATAGAAGTTGAAGATTTACCAGTTAGATGTAAAGTCTGCATTTTTTAATGGAGAACTTCAAGAAGAAGTGTATGTTGAACAGCCTATTGGCTTTGTGAAAGCTGGTGAAGAAAGCAAGGTGATGAGGCTCAAGAAAGCTTTGTATGGATTGAAACAAGCTCCAAGAGCTTGGTACAGCAGGATTGACTCCTTTTTTGAGAAGAATGGGTTTTGCAGAAGTAAAAATGAACCTACCTTGTATGTGAAAGGAAGAGGGAAGAAGGAGTTCATAGTGGTGTGCCTTTATGTGGATGATATCATCTACTTTAGCTCATCACAGAGAATGCTGAGTGAGTTTAAGAAATCCATGATGGAGGAATTTGAGATGAAAGATTTGAATGAGTTGAAGTATTTTCTTGGCTTGGAAATAGATCAAAAGGAGGATGGGATCTATTTGTGCCAGGAGAAGTATGCCAAGGATCTCCTAAAGAAGTTCCATATGGAGGGATGTGATATAGCATACACACCCATGAATGTGAATGAGAAACTGCATAGAGATGATGGAACTGGGCTTGCTGATGAGAGGTTGTATAGAAGCCTTGTGGGAGGTTTGAACTATTTGGCACATACAAGGCCTGATATCACTTATTGTGTGAGTGTGGTGTCAAGGTTTATGCACAGTCCAACAAAGCAGCATATGGGTGCAGCCAGAAGAGTTCTTAAGTACATGACAGGGACTCTAGATTATGGTATTTGGTATGGAAAGAAGGAAGAGTTCAAGCTTCAAGGCTTCACTGACAGTGACTGGGTAGGGTGCTTGGATGACAGGAAGAGCACCTCAGGATCAATGTTCAGCTTTGGTACAAGAGCGGTGACTTGGAGCTCAAAGAAGCAAGAGACAGTTGCCTTGTCTTCTTTTGAGGCCGAGTATGTAGCTGCAGGAGCAGCAGCAAAGCAAGCCTTGTGGTTGAAGAAGTTGCTTGTTGATCTAGGGTGCAAGCAAAGTGGAGCAACTGAGCTATGGTGTGACAACAAGTCTGCAATTGCCATGACTAAGAATCCTGCATTTCATGCAAGGACTAAGCACATTGAAGTCCAGCATCACTTCATTCGAGTGTTGGTTGAAAGAGAGGAGATTGTGTTGAGATTCTGTGGCACAAATGACCAGAATGCAGACTTGATGACAAAGGCTTTGAGTACAACAAAGCATCAGTTCTTCATGGAGAGAATTGGTGTAAGAAAGCTTGAATCAAGGGGTGGTGTTAAAAGTATTGCCTAAACTAGTGTGATTCAAGCTTAAGTGTTCATAGGTTTTGAATTTTTGTTATGTTAGTTAAGTTCTATTGTTCATGACAGAAGATCATGACAACAGTTAATGTCGGTTTTATTTTGAGTCAATCCACCATCTAGGAAGTGTGTTAGTGGGTGAGTGGATCCTAGTTAGTTTCTATCAGTTGTTTTGAAGTAAGGAGTATGTAATCATGTTCAATTCAATCAATGAAGTGTGGCAGTTAGTTTTCTCTCTTCATTTGAATATCTTAGTCTCTGTTCTGTGTCGACAGAAGAGACAGTTTTTGAGGTTGAAGCTCATACAGATCTTGAGTGATCAAAGGGTGGTGTTCCTCCATTGTTATCTAACAATGAAAGGCTGCCTAGATAGCAAGCTACCTTACATGGATCCTTCCCTTGAAAAATAAATTTAATATCGAAGTGGACCGATGGACCACATATCAGATATTAAACTGATAAGAACAGATACTACACTTGATCTTAGCCAAAAGGCCGAGAAAGGTATGCTTTTCCATGTCTTTTGTTAGGCCTTTTATATGCTCTTTTAAGCTTGCTCTTGAATTGGCACTCGATGTGGGTTGTACAGTGTCCTACAACACCCCGTGACTGGACCTGCCTCTTTGCCTCTAATGTTGAAGATTGCTTGATCACATTTTAGATGTTCACAGAGATTGATATTGTTAGTTCGATATGATATTTGTTGTAGTATGCATCGGCATCTGAAATGGATTCCAAATTAAATGTGGTAACAAGTTCATATTTATTGTTACTTGCAGTGCTGCTGATAAATTATAGATTCGGCAATATAGGATGATGCTGCACCTTAAAAGGATTGTGCTAAAACCATGTAGATGAATGTACTGCGAACATCTAACTGACCAAGATTTACAAACTTTTGGGGGCTTTTTGTAATTTTGTTTGAGGTGTTTATGATCTATGGAATTCAACCACAATGCCTCTAATGGAAGGCTTCCCAAGGACAAGTGTTTTGCTGTCATTGGTGAGATTTCATAACATTTGGTTTGGTTCTTTGATTGAGAAATTTGCAGCTGAGTTGCTTGATCCTGTTACATCTGTTGTTTTGATAGGAATGACCGATTCGAAGGAATTTGCAGCTGATTTGTTTACTACATTGGTGAGGAGATGCAACATTGCCACTTCAAATGGGATTAACATTGATGAGCTGAGTATTTTTACTATTTTACAGGTTCTTGTTTTCATTGTTAAAGATGCAAAAAAACTGTTGCTTGCTATATACTGACTGAACCATTGCAGAACTTAGGGAGCCCCCTTCATAAGCTTCTAGTCTCGTTCTTAATACAATAATTATCTCTTTCTAGGATTATTAGTTGCGAAAACACAAGGATATATAATGAGTCAGGTATCTTTTTAGAAGTGAATTTTAGGATATCTAGGTATTTAGATGAGATATATATGCATCTAAAAAACAGCAGTGGTCGGTACAGACTCTTTGATGGTTTATACAATGGCTCTGACTGTGTTCGGAGTGGTCCTGCAGCAGCCGCATCAAGTAGGGTTTGGGGGGTCTATTAATACACACCCTTTCCCCAACAACTTAGTTCCTTAAAATTCCAGTCCCAATCAGATGTGTTAATGTAACAATGAAATATTTCCAAACAAACCATTCAATGAATCCAAATTTCAACATAACTAATCCAAATTTGAAACAAACCATTCAATGAATCTAAATTTCAACATAACTAATCCAAATTTGAACATAACTATTGAGAATAGTATTGGTGGGTCGTGGTCAAGCCTTGCTAGCTTAGCTGGTAAGGATGACATGTAGTGACAAATAGGTTACGAGTTCGAATCCCCCCTCCCCCTATTGTAATGGCCTAAGTGCCTACCTATGAACCCCCAAAAAAAAAGTATTGGTGGGTTGTGACAGGCCTGTGCAATAGTGCAAAACATGGGCGACACACAAAGACCCAAGATAGCAAGCTATCTTATACGAGTCTTCACCCTCAAAAAATAAATTTAATATCGAAATGGACCAATGGACCACATATCAGATATTAAACTGATAAGAACAGATACTACACTTGATCTTAGCCAAAAGGCCGAGAAAGGTATGATTTGTTTGATCTTCCTCTGTCAGTTTTATTGCTCTTCATAGCTTGCTCTTTGTTCTTACAATCAATGTGGGATGAATTGTCAGCCTATTCAACTTGATGCAACAGTAAATGAAAAACAAAAAGTGTTGTTGACGAGACTGAAGAAAATGAAACATTCTGCTAACATTACACGTTCACCAGCTGAAATTTGTCGAAGTATGCATCAGCAGTCAGCTAAGAGGGTAGCCTAAGTGTTTATTTCTGCAACTACTGCAAGGAGTCCAGATTTGTTGCATAACACAAACTGTCACTTTCAGTGCAAAATCACAAACAGTGTTTATTGCTGCAAGGAGTCCAGATTTGTTGTATAACATAAACTGTCATAGAGACAATTGTTAGTTCGACATGAAATTTGTCTAAGTATGCAACTAACGTCGTTCTCTTTCTCTCAAAAAGTTTATGCATTAAGCCTTTGAAGGAGTGGAGATAGGACGGTGAAGAGGCTGTGTAGTTGTTGATCAATTTGTGCATGCTCCCTTTGGCATTCTTTTTCCTTGTACTCTTTTTTCACAGTAACTATTTTCCACAGCACAAGCTTCCAGATAACGTTATAGCCACAACTGATGCCAAGGACGCTCTGTCCGGTGCAGACTTCTGCCTCCATGCCGTGCCTGTGCAGGTCTTCGTCAATCCTTTGATTTGTTAATTCATCGTTTTCTTTGACCCTTCTACAAACATCAAATGAATATTGAAATCTTTTTATTTTAAAAGTGCATCATATCTAAGCTTGTATTCCTATGTTGCAACTTAAAGACACATACAACTTCATTTAATGATACAAGGGGAATGATCATTTTCATTTATTACTTTGCAGTTCAGCTCTGCTTTTCTCGAACAGATTGCAGCTTATGTTGATCCAGTCGGCGTTCGTCTCGGGTCTGGGGAAACGCTTGACGATATACTCAGCTCCATGAATCAGGTGCCTGAGAGTTTCACACTCATTGTCCGCTGAAGTACAATGTCAAGATGCCAGTTTTGACTGCAGTTGCAAGGATTATAGACAATGAACTTACCCCACAGAAAGCTGTCCTTGAATTGATGAGTCTTCCCCAGGTCATCAACAATCCTTCGTTTTCTTGATCTCTTTTTCACGAATTTTTGCACAAAACCGCCCTTTTGTCCTTGAATTGACTAGTCTTCAAACGACCCTTCAGATGTTTTTTTCATTGCTTGATTTGAGTGATCTAGTGAGTCATATCGGGATTGAGTCCTCGGTTTGATCATCTATCTAAATATGCCGCAACTCTTTAACTGTAGGTTGAAGAAGTTTGATCCCTGAGAGCCCTTTCTCGTTGAAACGACATTGATAAGGATAACCTAGGGTTTGATGAAGAAGTCACTCAAATCGGATTGAAAGCAACTTTGAGATTCGCGGACTAGTTTTGCGCGCAGCAGCATTGCTCAATGCCCCAAGCGTTAACTTATACTGTCTTACACCGATAATGAAGATACATTAGAATTGAAAGTTATGTTATTAGATGCCATATTCGTCATTCAAGTGCTTTGATGAGTATTGTTTTTGTTTTCGGGTCTGTAACATAAAGGTTTTGTAATGTATTATAATGGTAAATTACATGAATGTTCCTTTAGGTAAATTACAGTACTTTATTTGATTTCTGCACAAATGAATACTTTCAATTACTTTATAAAGATGAATCTCACTACATAACCACAGTTGTCCACTAGATGCAGCTACAGTTGGAAGTTATAAAACTAATCTCATCCCTCTAAAGAGTCTGTCTACTTGATCCTGAACAGAAGACAAATCTCATCAAAATTTCCAGTGGTGGTTGCAGATGCTGCATTCTACAAATGTCGTCATGGGTTCGTCTGCACTCCGGGTCTGCAGCTGGTAGTAACTGGCTTTGCGCCCACCACAACGTCCACACTTGAGCTGGTCAGTTGTGGCCCTTTCTTCACTGCAGCGCTCACTGTGGAATAGAGCCTTACTCCTGATCAGTTCGTTCTCCAACTGCCTATCGTCACTCGCCATTTCATCGGTAGTCAGTGAGGGGATACTCTCAGCCTTGATGTCTCCAAGGAGGACCTTCCTACGAAAGTCGGGATTCTTCTGATCCTTGAGGTTGAATATAATGCTTCTGTATTTCAGCCTGCAGCGGCCTGAGGCAGAACAACCCTACTGCTCAAATAACGCCGACTCTACTGAGATGGCAACGTGGCGGGTATCACAAGCTTTAACCTCGTCTTGAATGCTCTTATCTGCTTCGCCGTATACCTTGCACCGCGTCCTGAATGCTCTTATCTGAGGTTGAATATTGTTTGGGATGATGTCACGTTAAAGCGGCAAAGCAACGCTGTGTAAATATTTGAATTTTTTTTATTTTTGATAAATTAATATGGAAGTTTGTTATATAGATTGCAGGAAATAGATTTTTCTTTCCTTTCTTGTGATTATTTGTGGGTAGATCAAATCTAATTAAGATACTCATTGGTTGATATATATTTTTTAAAATAAATATAAATTGAAATTTGTAATGTCAACTTAATCATGGTTCTAGGTCTTTAGGGGTTTTGGTCAACTAAAGTCTAGATTAGGGGTTGATATCATCTACACTTACACATTCTGTACTCTCATATATTATAACATATTATACATTAGAATTGCAAGTTACCCTTGTGATCATGTATAATGTGTATATAGTATAGTTGAAAAGTTATATACGTGTGGGCCAATGTCTTCATACGGACATCACGGATTTGGGCTTAATCTATTTACAAAGCCCAATCTCTGGAGGCCCAGTAGACCTTACCCATCTGCTTGACAGATAACCCTTGAGCTGAAACCCTTCGTTTTAGCTAGTGGGGGACGTATATATAAGCTTACAAGGGAACTAGGGTTTCTGGAGGCTGGCCATTCACCTTCAGGTAATCCAACATAGAGAGAGAGAGAGAGAGAGAGAGAATAGAGCGACGGCTAGGGTTTGTGAAGCGATTCATCTTCTCCGGC
Organism: Persicaria maculosa; assembly: GCA_963922045.1. Lineage (NCBI taxonomy): Eukaryota > Viridiplantae > Streptophyta > Magnoliopsida > Caryophyllales > Polygonaceae > Persicaria > Persicaria maculosa. Next base: position 8,471,881 of record OY998271.1, on the reverse strand, counting down.
CGTTCAACTCAGATCTAAGGCGTATCTCCTACAGAGACCTATAGATCTGACCTCGAAGATCAACACTGTGGTTGATTTCCTCCTGCGTCCGGCATCAGTTGTCATCTCCGACGACCTCCGACTCAGATCTGGTTTTCTTGAACCAGATCCAGGAAGTTTCTTCGATAGATTTACCATTTCTCCTTTACTCTTGTACTACTGTTGGTTTCTACTGTGTGTTAGCTATATCGAGTCCTAGATCTAGACTGTTGTTGTTCAAACCTTGTAAACCTTCTTTGACATAGTGGATCGAGCTCGAGTCTCCTCTTCTGAGGCTCCGTGGATGTAGGGAAACCGAACCACGTAAAAATCGCTGTGTCTTGTTTTTCGTTTTCTTGGTTTAGTCTATTTCGAACTCGATCTTGATTCTTGACTTCCGATCTGTGAAGTCTGGGATACTTGGATCTACAAAATTAATTAATAGTTGCTTGCAAAGGAAGCTTAAGAATTTAATCCTTTTAAGTTTTGGTCGCAACGACCTGTTTCCGCTAAAAAAAATCCCCCGTAGCTCTCTCCTTCCTCGTTCTCTCTCTGTGTCTCAGAATTCCATGGAGGATTGGGGAAAATGATTACGCCGCCGAGGAGGTTCCCGCCGGGGCCGGAGGCGACTACGAGGGTGAGGGTGGAGAAGGGCCGGCAACAGATTCCTCCGCCCCAGTCGCCCGCAACAATACTGCGAAGATGCGCGGTAAAAACACACTAGTAGAGAAAGCCAGTTTTACCTCGGTTCCGTGTGCAAGCTTTACCACGGTTCTGAACCGAGGTAAAAGTGGCTATGGTAAATTTGTTTACCACGTGAGCAGAACCGTGGTAAAACCGTCCACCCGTGGTAAATCTGTTCGTGGTTTTAGGCATTGTGAACCGTGGTAAATGTACCAACCGTGGTAAATCTGTTCGTAGTTTTAGGCATTGTGAACCGTGGTAAATGTACCAACCGTGGTAAATAGGTCGTGTGGTGATTGTTTTGATTCGTGGTAAATTGTTGAACCGTGGTAAATGTACCAATGTCTTCATACGGACATCACAGATTTGGGCTTAATCTATTTACAAAGCCCAATCTCTGGAGGCCCAGTAGACCTTACCCATCTGTTTGACAGATAACCCTTGAGCTGAAACCCTTCGTTTTAGCTAGTGGGGGACGTATATATAAGCTTACAAGGGAACTAGGGTTTCTGGAGGCTGGCCATTCACCTTCAGGTAATCCAACATAGAGAGAGAGAGAGAGAGAGAATAGAGCGACGGCTAGGGTTTGTGAAGCGATTCATCTTCTCCGGCCGTTCAACTCAGATCTAAGGCGTATCTCCTACAGAGACCTATAGATCTGACCTCGAAGATCAACACTGTGGTTGAGTTCCTCCTGCGTCCGGCATCAGTTGTCATCTCCGACGACCTCCGACTCAGATCTGGTTTTCTTGAACCAGATCCAGGAAGTTTCTTCGATAGCTTTACCATTTCTCCTTTACTCTTGTACTACTGTTGGTTTCTACTGTGTGTTAGCTGTATCGAGTCCTAGATCTAGACTGCTGTTGTTCAAACCTTGTAAACCTTCTTTGACATAGTGGATCGAGCTCGAGTCTCCTCTTCTGAGGCTCCGTGGATGTAGGGAAACCGAACCACGTAAAATTCGTTGTGTCTTGTTTTTCGTTTTCTTGGTTTAGTCTATTTCGAACTCGATCTTGATTCTTGACTTCCGATCTGTGAAGTCTGGGATACTTGGATCTACAAAATTAATTAATAGTTGCTTGCAAAGGAAGCTTAAGAATTTAATCCTTTTAAGTTTTGGTCGCAACGACCTGTTTCCGCTAAAAAAAAATCCCCCGTTGCTCTCTCCTTCCTCGTTCTCTCTGTGTCTCAGAATTCCATGGAGGATTGGGGAAAATGATTACGCCGCCGAGGAGGTTCCCGCCGAGGCCGGAGGCGACTACGAGGGTGAGGGTGGAGAAGGGCCGGCAACGGATTCCTCCGCCCCAGTCGCCCGCAACAATACTGCGAAGATGCGCGGTAAAAACACGCGCCAAACAACTCACTTGGGTCCTCCTCCTCAAGGCCCACCGTGCCGCCGGCTGTTTATCCTCCCTCGCCGCTGCTGTCCGCCTCCGCGTCAAGGTCGGTCGCACCGACTCCGACGACAGTGTTGGTCGCACCAGCAGGAAGGTCCACGCCTGGTTCTACTCCTTCATCAAAGCGGTCCTGGCACTCTCAATCGTCCTGCTGTGCTTCGAATTTGCCGCTTACTTCAAAGGCTGGCATTTCGGCGCCCCCAATTTGCAGCTCCAGTACGTGATTTCGGCCTCATTTAGCTTCCGGGATCTCTTTGATTGGGTTTATTCGAAATGGGTGTTGATTCGGGTGGATGGTTTTATAGCAATGTGGTACAGTTATGCGATTATTGATGATTTCTACCAATCTGTATTATTGATAATTTTTGTTTACATGAAGATGGAGGAGCACAACTTCTATCAATCTGGATTATTGATGATTTCTATCAATCTGTATTATTGTTAATTGTACAAAGGGACTGATGCAGGTTCACGTGGGGGATCGGAGGAAGTGACGATGGTGTTATTTGGGATCTAAAAGGTAATGGGTAGGAGGTAATTTTAATTATTTTAAGGGGTATTTTCGTCGTGTTCTAAAAGGTAATTCTACCCTGTTCTAAAAAGTAGAACCCTCATTTTATTTACGCATTTTTAAATATGATAATAATTAAATTATTTACTAGGTTTTTATAATTTTATTTTTATTATTGATAAGTATGAAATTATATATATAAGTTAATATATTTAGATAAAGATTTCAGTTTATTAAAAACATATTAAAAATTTATAAATTATAAGATGAATGGAGTACGTACATAACATATATAAATCAAATCTTCTACTCAATATTAAAGATTCTAGTGTTATTAAGGCCTTGTTTGATTACTCGGTTAAAAACCCGGGAAGTTTAAAAATTCAGGAAGTATAATATATTCCTGTGTTTGGACACAGGACTTCCACTTCCCAGGAATTTCAATTCCTCCAAATCGTAGGAAGTTCATTTACCTAGGGGGACTAGGTAAGTTCAACTTCCACCATTTTTAATGTAATTTTCTTTATTTTCCTATTTATATTTCTAAAAAACAAAATTCAACCAAACGACTTTTTTCAATTCATGGGAAGTACATTTCACGGGAATTCAATTCATGGGAAGTAAGTTCCCGGGAATTGTACTTCCCGCATTCAACCAAACGAGCCCTAAGGATAGAAAAATCAAATCTTCCATTAAGATTCTAGAGATATTAAGGATATTACAACCTAACTTGCTTCCTTCACAATCAATTAGTGTTATTGTCATATTTTGGATTAATATGGTGTTATCTTTAGTTTTTAGTCACATCAATTAATAAATTAATAGAATTTTATCATCTAAATTAATGGTCTCACTTATTCTTATAATTATTCAACCTTATATCTTAATTAGTTAGAAAACTTATTTTTTTAGATCAAATAATATATCCAATATTAGATCAATTAATAAGTTATTATCATATCTTACTTAGTTATATTTTGATATTATTTTGTTATAAATATTTACATTTATTTTTTTATAAATAAAAATTAAAATGGGTTGAATTTACATTTCGAATTTATGTTAAGTTTCTTTCTTTTGGATTTAATAAGTAAGCTTTTTTCTAATTTAATATTTTTTTATTAAAAAGCATAATATCTAGACTCAAGATAAAAAAAGATATTTTAACCATTTTTTTAATAAGAGAACAAACAAGATTAATCTGGACTCAAACATGTGTTTACATTCTAAAAAAATAACATAATTGAAGATTATATATTTACTTTATATGGAGTAGTAATTTATATTAATTCAAAGATGGTTTATATAATAAAATTTATTAACAGCACAACGAACGAGTAATAAAACTAGTTTAACTATTAAAAGAGAAGCATTTTTTATGAGGTGTACTCATCACCACCATAATATATTATAGGGTTTTCATTTTTCAACCGATGAAATTAAAATAATTTTTTTTATTTTTTAATCAATTAGTTCAATTTATAATATTAAATTAGCATATAATTTATTTCATAGTACATTATACATTTTTTAATATATTGGTTTAAATCAAAAAATTTAATCAAACATATTTTATTTTATTTGATAATAATTTGTTATATTATTATAATTTTATTTATAAAAAAAATACGCACCTGGCACGAGAATTGAACTAGTTAGAATTAATTAGCTCTATCCACAATGAGAATTTAAATCATGGATGTCATTAAAGGAGTACGCCTAACAACCCATCTTACTAAATCAACTTATAATTAGTTTTTAAGGCATTATAAATTAAGAGGGTGATTCCTGTAAAAGTTTTAATTAATCCCTAGACCTTGTACGTTGTTGTGAGAATAAGTGGCGAATTTTGAAGTGATTAATTGAGGAGGCGGAAAATTGAACCCTAATTTTTTTCAAAAAAAAATCATCAATATTTTGAATGTGTAACTATAATAAAAATATAAATTGTGCATACTTTATTTCACGAGTTTCAAATATTTTAATATAACATACTAATTTGAAGTTTCGGGTTTAATTATAGTGCTTAGTTATGAAGTTTAAGAAATGATAATTACGATATAAGTATATCAATTTGATAAATGATGTAAAAAATAATTTATATCGATTCCGTCTTGAAACGTTTATGACTTTTTACTCAGGTGCATGTCAGATCTGAGATTATAATATATCAAATCAAAGCTATCGACGAGAGAAGTATATTAAATTTTATTTTTGTTTGGGAGGAGGGAACTGCCACCCCCGGTCCCAAAGAGGATCCACCCATGAGGGGATGAATTAGTTGAAAACTCTCTATTAAATCTATAATAAGATATTTGAAATTTGAATCATGAAAACAAAATAACCTTTTTTTCAAAAACAAAAGTGAGTAACTAGCTAATTAGAAGCTAGTTAACTAATTACTATGACAATATGAATTGACATGGAAATTAAGATCACGTTTTGTATCAACAATCATGTAATCAATATGTAGCCGATAATTAAATATTGTGTGCTTAACAAGATTATACAATATAAATATGTGAGCTACATATTAGTAACATAGTAACTAGCTAGGAACTAGAAAGAGATCGATCAGTATAGAAATTTGCATCCGAAGTCATGAACCAAAGGGCCGGGCAACCTAAATTCCAAAAAGAAAACAAGCAAAAAATTGATCTCAAAATAATTAAGAATAAAGCAAGAAATTGAGGAGAAAAAAAATATGTATATGGAAGCTTCAATCAATGTTTGCCTTCACTAGGTTCGCCCCACTTGGAGAAAATGAAGTCGATGCTATCACCGCCACCTCCGACGGACGCGTTAAACATCGCGTCCGCCATGTCGACGACATTGGCTCCATCCACATTCGACGCTGAGGCGCCCCCGCCACGAACACCAACATTCGTATTGGTCAATTGGCTGCCGTACATGTTAAAGTTGTTGGGGTGGAAGAATGGCATTGTGATAGTTGTACTCATAGGGTTGGTCGTGTTGGGTATCCCCATCACAGGCTGTGAGGTCAGCTCGATGGGGAACCAACTAGGGAGTGACGTCTGCAAGGAGGTAGCACTGGAGGCTAGGGTTGTGGAAGAGGTGGTGGGTTGGGGTGGCGGTGGTGGAGGGATGGCGGAGGCAGGGGCAGTGGACGACATGTGGCAAATGTGGTCGCCGCGGTAGATGACTTGGAAGATCCGAGGGTTGTGGTTTAGGCGTTGGACTTGCTTCTTGGCCGGGCAGTTGTATAGTCTTTGATGTGTACATCTATAATATCCCCTGTTTGGTAAACAATTCAAAAGAGAACAAACTATTATATACTTCAAGAATATTAGTTAATACAAGTGTAAGCCTTGATTTTGGTAAATAGAGAGCAGTCTTATATCTGGGAGTCGGACCGAGAACGTTCGGGTACTACCTTCCGACTTGACCACCCCGACATAATTATCAGTCTAACATATATATATATATATATAAAAGCTAATAATAAATATGAAATCTTTCTAGCTAAATTTGTACATGTGGTATAGATTTTAGTTGTATTACTTAATGCCAACATATGACAAGAACGTCAAAATCATCCACAAAAATCCTCAAGATCTAACATGAACCAATCGATTGACATTGATTCAAATATATTGAAACAAAACTATCGATAAAAAAATACTGATAGATACCTAGGAAATCGAGAGCCAAGAATCTCTTTTTGACCATATTTGCGCCACGTGTAACCGTCATCAGGAGGAATCTCAGTGTTGCCATGCAATGGCGCTGCTACCTCTATCGTCCTCTTCCCTGATTCATCCTTCCTTTCAATTTGTTCATATTTTCCCCAGAAAAAAAAATGTTAATAAGTCTTATGATATTAACTAGATTAATTTTTTTATTAGTCCATTCCATTTATTTAAGTATCTATAATTGTGCATTAATTCTTTCTTCATTAAGACCTCATTTCTTCTAGTGTATATACTCCATATACAAAGAGTTGGCCGGTGTACGGTTCAAACCGAGGATTTCTTATCATGAGAAATGAGCTATATATATGCAATGTTTGATCAAACTTATAGATATATAGTACTCTATATGTATATACATATTGTATACTTAAATGATATATATATATAATTAACTATATCATGTAAAACTATTACTAATTGCCATGTATCTTTTACACTATTTAGGGATTATAATTTTTTATGAAAATGCATGAATAAAATTTCATAATTGTACAATAAATATAATAATAATAATAAATTAATAACAATAACATATAATATAATATAATTTCAAATGAACGAGATTAGAAACATAAAAAATGATTGCTAATTAAGGTGGTATTTTTTTATATTATAATTTTTTGACCAACTATTATTGTTATTGTTGTGTACGGTATGAATGCAAAAGTTTGGAAAACTACACAGAGCGAGGCGCGCGGGTCTTCTTACCTTTTCCTTGATTTCTGCAAGGAAGAGCCCTCTCCGGCGGCCTTGACTCCGAATGCCGGCAGCCGGAGCTCGCCTCTGCCCTCATCAACAGCCCCGCCGCCGCCGCCAGAATCGCTGTAGGGAAGGTCCTCCGTCAACACAACTTCCTTCGCCCCACCGGCTGCAGGCTGGGGGTCGTGTACGGCCCGCAGCCCGTCGATGGCCGCCGTGAAGACTGCGCTGATCGCCTCGCATTTCTCCATCAGCTCCGCCGTGGCGCCGTTTAGCCGGCTGAGGTCGAATTCCACCTCCCGTGCTAACCTGCACCCCGTAACTACCAACGATATTATGCCTTCCATTTCTGATTTAATTTATTTCTAATTATAATTTTAAGAGGGCGTTATATAAATATATGTGTGTGTATATATATTTATATAGGTACGTACGTAGTAGTTACTCGGAAGCTAAGGGAGTGTTTGGTTGTTGGTTTGAAAATTCAAGAGTAATTATCTTCTAGGCACGTTTGGGGGATGGAGAATTTTTGGGTGTGTAAAGAGATTAATAATCTAAGATAGATTATATTATTATTATTATTATTATTATTTGCATTAATTATTTAATTTGTAATTTATTATAAGACCAAGTCAGAAATTCAGAAAAATGAATTGTTAGCTTTTTCCTGGGGTTGGAGTCAACGTGAAGGAACGTTTCCTCGTTGATCCCTTTGGCAATTTTTAAGAAATTTCTTATTCTGGGTGTTTGATCAACATATGCGTAATTAAAATGTTGGGAAAATTGAAACACATAAATTAAACTAAAGTGTGAAAAGTATTTATGATTGTGAAATTGGATTTTCAAAACCAATAAAAAGTATTCATATTGGATTCAAGACTTCAAGCAATATATTTTTCGATAACCCATATATTGATTTTAAGTCCTGAAATTCAACGAGCAAGTTGCAATTTGCTAAGTTGGGATAGAGTGTGTTTTTAGTTGATATATATCAACCAAAATATCTATATATAAATAGATTTTAGCTTGTGACAGCTTTGCCTAAATTATAACTATATATTACATTTTTTATTTTGTTTAGGGTGACTTTTCTATAATTGTGGGATTATATTCATCATTTTTATATTATATAGATTTTTCATGTCGAAAGTATTATAACAATGCAACCATTCCAAACCAAACACTCGTGTAGACGGTGTAATTAATGCACCCATTTGCAAAGTAGTACTCTATTTTGCGGTGGATAAATCTAATAAATTTCTAAGTTTTTATTAATTTAAGTTTGAAAAGTACTTTATGATTTTTCTAATTTATAAGCCCCATATTTCGAACGATTTAAAAAAAAAATACTTTAGCATTTCTTTCCATGTGATTTAACCCTAAAGTTTATATATTAAACCTAATATTTTCTGTTAGTTTTTATTCCTTATACTGCATATATATATATATGTTGATGGACACACCTTAATAATTTGACTACCTTATTATTATTATTATTATTATTATTATTATTATTATTATTATTATTATTATTATTATTATTATTATTATTATAATAAGATTAGGGGTCTTTAGAGGCGTCGACTCATGCCACCTAGCTCATTTAGATCCATTGTCATCCTCACTTGGAGTTCTAAAAGAAAGAGTTATTGTGATATGGGTAAAGGTTGAATCACTTATAAATCATTCTCAACATTCCTATTATATCCGAGGTGGAACGGGGTGTTACATTTATTGTTGTCGTTGTTATTGTTGTTGTTATTATAATAATTATTATTAGTAGTAGTAGTACGGATTTTCTATCCTATGCCCTTTGGGTAGACCGTAGACGTGACCACAGGTCACAGGTCAACCCGTAACCCTGCGGGTCAGATGGGTTGGTGACCCAACGGGCCCGGGTCAAAGGGTCAAAGAGTTGGAGCGGGTTGCAGATTAGGGTCGAGCATTCCCAACCCGCCGACCTGCTGGGTTTATAATTATTATGTATATTATTCTTAGAATAATTCATAATAAAAAACATAAACTAACATGCAATAAGCAATGTGGAACAAAAGGCAGTAGGCACCATCATTCTTCTCTTCTCCTCTCTCTCTCTCTATATATATGTATGTATGTATATATATATATATATATATGTATATATATATATATATGTATATACATATATGTATATGTGTGTGTGCGCGCGCCCCATCTTCTCATTTCTCCCACTTCTCTTGTTTCCTACATTCCCTAAATTGGAAATGAAGTTTGAGAAAAATATATTCTCATATTTTTCTCTCTTAGATCTCACATTAAAATTATATTGGATGAAATAATTGATACGGAGATATAAAATCTTCCCACATTTTTAACACTTCATATCAAAATTTTCACATATCATTTTTTATTTATTTTAATAGAAAATTTTAAAAAAAAAACCAAATTATTTTTAAAAATAATGTAACCCGCCAGGTTAACGGGTCAACAGGTTGACCCGAACCCGTCAATCCGTGACATTTCCAGGTTAGGGTTCAGGTCGATCAACCCCGACCCTTGACCCGTGGCCATGTCTACCTTGGGGCATAGGATAAGAAACCAAATTGAGAAATATTTTCTTTAAATACACTTGGTTTAGCCATTTTTAAATTAGATTATGAGACTCACCCATTTCCTTGCACTTAGGACACACAATAGACAAACCTTTTTTTTACAGTGGGCAAAAAGTGGGAATGTTTTACGGTTACCGTAAGACATAACCCTGATCATCCTGAAGGATGATGGAGTACAATTCCCTATTATAAGGGATCGTTGAACTTACAATAGACAAACCTTTATTATTATATTCTTGAAGCATAATACTTTCGGCCTGCATGTCAACTTCTCTTTCATTCTCTCTTTTCCACCAATCATTTTTTTATTATTTTTTTCTTCTTTTCTTTATCTATTAAAATTGCTCATTTTTTTAACACGTTAATTACTAACTATTGAGCTTAATTCAAAATATTAAATTCAATCTAATGTCTACTATATATTAATTTATATGCAAATCTTTATATCTATATCTATCTACCTAGCTATCTATCTATCTACATTCTTAAAAGAAAAGAGTTTCAACCTAAGTGTTATCTCTACTTTTTTTTTAATTAGCTCTTGATTCTTAATATCAAATTACAATTTTTAATATTATTTTTTCAAACAAAGTTACAATGATATTATTATTTTTTACTAACCAATAAGAATGATTTAAAATATCTATATCTATATATGCCACTGTGAATGAGATTTTTTTAAAAAATAATATTAATTTGTTATATTATTAAGATTAGATCTTTAAAAAATGCGGCGCGGGAACTAGACCTGCCAAAACCCGACCTGACCCAAACGCTTGGAAAAATTTGGGTCAAGACTCAGAAATTTTGACCCATAACTTTTTTTCTGACCCGAACCCAAAAATCTGGTAATTTTCCGGGTCATCTGGGTTGACCTGGTAATTTTAACTCGGTGACCCGATTGATTTATAATTATATATGATTAATTTTTTTTACAGAGATTCCAATTTATTACATTTTATAATTACAATAACTTGATCTTTCATGTTCAAATCAATTTTTATATTTTTTTGTATTGCGTAATACTCTCTACAATCCGAATTTTTTTTCAAAATGGTCAAAAAAACAAAAAAAATTTGGAGATTAGCCAAAATTTGAAAGTATTTTGCGATTTAGCCAAAGTGGGGTAAAATCGCTATTTCAAACAGCGACTTTACCCCGGGTTTTAAAAAATAATAATAAAATATAAAGTCGCTGTTTGAAACAGCAACTTTGTATTTTTTTAAAAAAAAATTCAACAAAACTTCTATTTAAGAAGAAAAAAGGAAAAAAAATATATGGGTTGTAACAGCGACTCTACCTAATTTAAAAAAAAAGAGTACAAAATGAAGGGAAAGCTAAAAAAAGTGAAAAGGCTAAAAAAGGAGGCTGAGATAGAGAGAGGGAGGGTGAGGGAAGCACGTGAAAAGGTGTGTATGAGAGAGAGAGAGAGAGAGTCTGACAAAAATAGGGGGGCTAGGGGTCCAATATTGACAAAATGAGAGAGAAGGGGGTAGAGGTCTAGGGGGAGTAGGGTACGGGTACAGACCAAAATTCTGGTATGTATTTTTTTATATAAATTAAGGGAGAGTCGCTGTTTGAAACATCGACTCTCCCTATATTTACATTTTTTTCTCACTTTTTCTTTTTAATTATGAATTTTATCAAAAAGTTAACAAAAAATACAAAGTTGTTGTTTTAAACAGCGACTTTATTATTTTATTTTATTTTTTTTAACTTGGGATAAAGTCGCTGTTTGAAACAACGACTTTACCCTATTTTGGCTAAATCGCAAAATAGTTTGGATTTTTGGCTAGTTCTCAAATTTTTTTCTCATTTTTGGCCATTTTGAAAAAAAATTCCTACAATCCATAGTATTTGATTTTTGATTTTTCATCACATTTTTTAAGAAAATGAAAACTCTAAAAAATATTGAAATAATTCTATGTTTATTACTAATTGCATGAAATTGTTTTTTTATTATTTAAAAATTTATCTTTTATATAATTTTAAATTTTATTAAAAATTATGAGAAATAATAAAAATCAAATATTTTTTATCAGATATAGTATATAATTACAAGCACTAGAACTTATGAACCACGTCTTTAATTTTAGCATTTTAAAATTATCGCAAAATTACTAAATCATGATTTTTAATTTAAAAATGAAAAATTTGACAAACCCGAAATTGATCCGATTTGACCCAAAACTGGGTCAAACTCGAGTTCAAGTCAACCCAGATCTACCCGAGACCCGTTTCTCCCGTAACCCGTTTTACCCGAAATCTGAAATGACCCGACCCGAACCCAACCCGAATGACCCGATTGACAGGTCTAGCGGGAACTATACTAGTTAACTCTTAAAACATAAGAGTTTCGGTTGATGTGTCAAAAACACCTCTATTTAAGGGAGTTCATCCAATTAGGATCTTTTTTTTTCCATTTAAATATCCAATTTTATTTAATTGTAGCTATGGCCTGAAAATTTAACAAAATCTTTTAAATAAAATCATATTTATTCATTATAGTTAAAGACGATCTATATTTTAGTAATTCTTAAAAATAATAACATTAACTCTTAAAACATAAGAGTTTCGGTTGATGTGTCAAAAACACATCTATTAAGGGAGTTCATCCAATTAGGATCTTTTTTTTTTCCATTTAAATATCCAATTTTATTTAATTGTAGCTATGGCCTGAAAATTTAACAAAATCTTTTAAATAAAATCATATTTATTCATTATAGTTAAGGACAATCTATATTTTAGTAATTCTTTAAAACAATAACAATGTGATAAATTCAAAAGATAAGGAGATAAAATTATTTTAAATCATAACAAGGGGAATGATGGGACATTAAAATATATTATTAAAAAATTATGGTTATCCCTTTAATCTTAATTTTAAACTAGTAAACTCTCCATATGCTTTATATTTTATGTAATATCATTTTCATAATAATTTATACAAAAAAAATTCTATGAAAATTTATTTATTTCCACAATATTTATCAAAACTAGACATGTCAAAACATGACCCGACCTGTACACCCGGTAATTTTACGGGTTTGAACCCGATGTTTTAGACTCGAAACCCGAAATCGACCCGAACCTGAATTACCCGGGACTTTTAGGGTCAAGACCCGGTGACCCATTGGGTCAAAATCAACCCAGTGAGTCAGCACTATATAGACGCCACACAGGCACGAGATTGATCTCACACAGATTCGTCATGCAATTGTATTCGTTAAGGTCGCTCGTAAGTTAAATAACTTATATACTTTATAATTATAGTATGTTTATAACAGTTATTTGTATAAATATGATTTTTTATGCTTAAAATATTAATATAATATAATATAATATAATTATTATAATAATATTTATAAATTTAATTATAATATTATTATTTAGTTTAATTTGACATATTTATATCATAATTTAAATTTGAAATTATTTTAATATTTTTAAAAATTCTTTAAAAAGTTTGAGTTTTTTGAGCCGGTGGGTCGACCTGAATCCGGGACAACCCTGGTTTGGCTCGACCCGGAATGACCGGTAACCTGATTGATCCAAAACCCGATTTATCTGGGACCTGAATGAACCGAACCCGTACCTAACCCGAATGACCCGATTGACAGGTCTAATCAAAACTCACACTCATATCTATATAATAACATCATATTCTTTAATTTGAAGACTACGTAAAAAAATCAAATCTATTAAACTTTTTTTCAAATATTTTTTAAATTATATCTCTATAATGAGTTATATTATCACTATTTTATAAAAAAAATTAAAAAAATGTGACATGCCACAAGAATTATGCTGTTTTTTTTTTATTATTATTATTTTTTGATTAGGAAAGAATTCGGGCGAGCGAGCTCTACCCGATGGCATCCTTACGGATGAGGTCTAGAAGACCAGAATCGTTGTTAATATCGACACCCCAGGCAGAGTGGCAAAGGTGTGCAACCTTATCAGCCACTCTATTGCCTAATCAGGGAACATGAAAGAAGGAAACTTCTTTCAAAGTCGATAGTAGAATTTTAACATCTGATAAAATCAGTTCGATTTCCCAAGGACAGGTAGATGTTTTATTTAGGTGGTTTATGATTATCATGGAGTCACATTCAATGTAGAGTTTATTGATACGGAGTTGTAGAGCCTTTTGGATTCCCAGTTTAAGAGCAAGCGCTTCCGCTTTCAAAGGATTTTGTTTGCCAAGTTTTTTATAACAGATGTGTATCGGATGTCCTTTCCAGATGTGTATCGGTGTGCAACCTTAACAGATGCTGTTTTTTATTATTAAAACCGGAGATTATAGATTAAAGAGTGGAGTGATTTATTTCAGACCAAAAATAGAAAAAGAAAAAGAGTGAAGTAATTAGTAGTTTTGGTTGGGTCAAAATATCATTAAGCGTACGTTAAGTCGTCCAGTAAAAACAAACCCATTTGAGCATTTCCTACTTATTTCCTCCAAATCAAATCCAAAATGGGCATTTCCTACTTATTTCCTCCAAATCAAATCCAAAAGAAAGGCGGAGGAAAGAGATATTGAATCAATCGACTCTCAAATGTTTTTAGAATGATCAATGTAATAATATTGATTTTCAAACTAGTGCTTGATTAAATCGGTGAGAAGATTCTTGGTTGGCTCATGGGTTTTGAATCAACTTTGTTAATGGACTAATGGAAGTTTAATCTTTTTTTAATTTCAAGTAAACTAATGGGTTTCAATTTAAGAGCATTATAATTCGACCGGAACTTGTGACTTGGGGTTGTGTGCATTTATGCACGTGTCTTTAAGACTAGCATATAAATACAGTGAGATTTCGTCATATAACTACTTTACAACAGGAGGAGGAGTTCACCGATTTATATACTAAGCTTGTATTATTCAATCTTTCGATGTGAGACAATGTTGTCTCTTCACATCTCAACATATCCTGCAAGTGCAATTAGATTGTCTCATGTAGTTGACACTTGGATAACTGGTAACGGGTAACATCTCATTTTCTTTGTAACTAAATGATATCAGGATCGAAAGACGGACTATTAGGCTAACCGCTCTGATACCATGTTAGAAATTCAACTCGAACTTTTGACCAGAGGTCGTGTACATGTGCGCACATGCACTCGATATAAGTCCAATATACAAGCACGATGAGATTTCATTCTAAAACTACTTGGCAATATAAAAAAGTAGTACGCCGATTTATATACTAGGCAAGACAACTTGACCTTGACTGCATTATTTTTGAAGGTGACAATCTCTGCCTCATCAATGGGATAGTTGGAGTTTGGGAATGCCTATGGGAGATTGAGATGATCATCTTCGACATTTGTGCATGTCTACTAATGTTTAGAAAGTCCTAGCTTCACCACATTTTTGGAGAAGTCAGTCATATCCATGTAAGATTGCATTTATCCGCCATTGTCTCCCTACTGATTGCATATATTTCGTATCATCTTGAACTCATTGCTCTCGTCTAGGGATGTTATATGAGTTGCGTAGCTAGAACTTGACTCGAAAAAAGCTCAACTCGCATGAGTTTGTTCATTTGCTAAACAAGTCGAGGGTGAGCACATTTTTAAGCTTGATTCAAATTGATGCTCAGCTCGGCTCGATTCATGCTCGAATATTGTGGAATTGATCCTTAGTTACTTTGTTTTAGTTAATAGAGCTGTTATAGGCTTAAAGAAAGCTCGGTTCGAACTCGTTCACTTACCAAACAAGCCAAGTATGAATGCATTTTAAAGCTTAAGTACAAATTTGAGCTCGGCTTGTATATAAACGAGATGAATATGAACAACTATTATTCGACTCGTTAGACTTGAATATCAATCGTCCAAAATAACATTCTTGGATAATAATAGTCAATTAGAGTTTGACATCCTCCAAATTCTTACGTTAGAAAAAAAAATCAGAATAAAAATGAAACACCAATGACAAAATTATGGACAAAAAAATAAAGAGGTTGTTATATGCACGGTGAAATTATCGCTATCCCCACGGCGCCAACACCGACTTCCTGGATAGGCAACCCTACCGACATCGACTCCGTAGGCCGGCAACATTGTACTGAGTGAGAGACACACATGCCCTAGGTCCACAGCTTACGTATAGGTCGACAGCCTCACCATCACCGACTTCTCAAGTCGGTACCATGCATATGACGATATCACAATGTTGATAGCAGAAACGAAAATAAAAGATACGGAGTAATAAGATAGTTTGAAAATGATGAATGTCTAACGCCCAAACAGTGCCTAACGAAATTTCCAAGCTCTCTCTCCCAATCATATTCGTTTTTTATAAGGTAAAATTTCAGCTGGCCAAAACCTAGCCTATCGCATTATGTCGGATGAGGTATAGTAGACCTGGATGTATTTCCAGTGCATGCCCCCGCAAAGAGCGGCTAAGGTGTGCAACCTTATCAGCCACTTTATTCCCAATGCGGGGCACATGCGAGAAGGATACTTCATGAAAATATTGAAGGATTGTTTTGATATCTCCCACAGTTAATTCAATCTCCCAGGGGCATTTTCCTTTCCGTGTTAGATGATTGATTATGATCTGTGAATCTCCTTCTAAGACGAGTTTCTTGATCTGAAGTTCTCTAGCTTTAATTACTCATTCTCTCAGGGCGAGAGCTTCTGCCATAAGAGGAGATTGATTACCTATATGTTTTTGTCCCAATGTAATTAGTTTTCCCTCCCAGTCCCAGATTATGTACCCCGTTGTGCTTTTGTCCAAATTTGAAGATGAACCATCGAAATTTAATTTCATGACTCCATATCCCGGTTTTCTCCACTTGATTTTTTTGTTTTTTTAATTTTCCGACTTGGCTTGTCTATTGTATTTTCTATTCTCATGTCCTCCTCTTGTTTACATGCTTTGCTTTTGCTCCAATTCTCACGAAGCATCTATAATATAACAAGAAAAGTTGTGTGCAAGTTTTCATAAATGTTTATCCATCCATTAATCCATTAATGTGTACTATTATTTTTTTAATTTTCCACCTAAATTAACAAATTAGCCATTTAGTGTATAATGGTGTCATCCTCCATTCTTTGTTGTATAGTCGGTTAGTGTACATTGAAATTAACATTAGGCGTTTACATTCAAATTAATTAACAGAATTTATTATAGCCGTTTCAAGAGCTGATGGATCTTCCTCCTTCATATAATAAGGATTCCTCCAGATGTAGGTTTTTCAGATTCAAGGTCGGTTGTGGGCGAGAGAAGTAACACTGTCGAGACCAGCAGAGTAGGGCGATCAGCGAAGCGCTAGGGTTGCTCCGGGCGAGGGCTGCTGTGCTGCTACGCCGGCGCCGCTACTGCCCCTGGCTTTAATGGTGTTGCTGCGGGCGAAGGCGAAGCCGCAAGACATAATTGTAAGTTTATCCTATTTTAGGTCTGATCTTTTGTCAATACTTTAATCAATCCGAGATTATTGAATGTTAATACATGTTACTGAAACCTCGATGATTGATGCGGATGTGAGAATCCCAAACATAGGCAGGTGTCTACTATCAATAACAATGGAGTAAGACCGTTGATTGTCTGGGAAATCTAACAATATATGGTGTCCTTCGTTGCCCGGTGATGAATCCACTATCATTCGGGGTATATAGGGACTCCACATTACCACCTCTATATCTCACATTCACTATCGAATCGGTTTGAATCGATTGAATGGTTTTGGTTTGTTATAGCATTTTGAGAAATCATCCAGACATAAGTCAGGAGCCCGCTTGAATACATTGATTGAGCGGGTACCTTTACATGTTTGGGAAATGTTGAGTCATATTATGTTCATTAGTCATAAGATGGGTGATGATTCATCATAAGCAAGCTGCACCCTCACCTTATAGGATTAATTCTCTTATAACAGAAATTCAGTTTTCATCATTCTCTATAAAAGGTGAAGCGGGAAGATTGTAATAAACAATATACTGAAATCAATGAAATCATCATTGTTCAAATTCATCTTCTTCTCTCCCTCTCTGTTCTACATTTTCACACTCAGATCTGAGCTTTTGTAGCTCGTTTTTTGTGGCAATCACACATAGTTTGACAGGAAATGAAATACGGAGAATGAGAAAGGATCGATAGGGTTTTCTTATCGTTTCCTTTTGACTTCACCTGTAAGTGTCCATCGTCGCCCAGTAATTTGAATCAACCATAATTATCTGAGCTTCATCTGGACTCTACACCTTTTTCATCTGGTTTGGCATTTTGCGGTTATGAATTGAAAGAAAAAAACCTATATTGGTAAAGCAAGGTAGCTTCTTGACTGGAATTTCATTTCTTGTAATCCAACCATTTTTTGCAATGGAAAACTTGCAATAAAAATTCGCCAGGTTCACTCGCCTGATTATGAGGTATCCATTGATTCTTTAGGCCCTTTAAAATCTGGCACAAGTTTTATGATTCGATCTTCCTCTTCTCACCGAGTACAGAGGCAATTTCTTTGTTCGCTGTAAGAACTCTCAATGCTCTCCTTGATTAATGGCCCATGTTAATTCGAAGATTTGGAGTGGATGACAAGTGAGATTTTAGATTACTGATGCCATAATTGAATTCATTGTAAAAAAATCTCAAGGAAAAACACAATTGAGAGGAACTCAATGCACTGTGAATGTGATTGATCAGATTTTATTAATATGAAATTCATAGTACAAATTGGGGAAAAATAATCAAACATTTCCAACTGAGTTTCCATAGCTTGAACAATTAATGATTCAATGTGCAAAGCAATAGAGTCTATGTTTGCCTTTGTTAAGAATGAACCCTCACGTAAAACAATCCGTGTATCTTTGATTTTATTATCTTTTTTGTTCCATATCTTTTGTAAGCTCTAGCTAGAAATTATCCGAGAGAGATGGTAGCAAGGAGTTCCAATGGAAAACTTGCAATAAAAATTCGCTAGGTTCACTCGCCTGATTATGAGGTATCCATTGATTCTTTAGGCCCTTTAAAATCTGGCACAAGTTTTATGATTCGATCTTCCACTTCTCACCGAGTACAGAGGCAATTTCTTTGTTCGCTGTAAGAACTCTCAATGCTCTCCTTGATTAATGGCCCATGTTAATTTGAAGATTTGGAGTGGATGACAAGTTAGATTTTAGATTACTGATGCCATAATTGAATTCATTGTAAAAAAATCTCAAGGAAAAACACAATTGAGAGGAACTCAATGCACTGTGAATGTGATGGATCAGATTTTATTAATATGAAATTCATAGTACAAATTGGGGAAAAATAATCAAACATTTCCAACTGAGTTTCCATAGCTTGAACAATTAATGATTCAATGTGCAAAGCAATAGAGTCTATGTTTGCCTTTGTTAAGAATGAACCCTCACGTAAAACAATCCGTGTATCTTTGATCTTATTATCTTTTTTGTTCCATATCTTTTGTAAGCTCTAGCTAGAAATTATCCAAGAGAGATGGTAGCAAGGAAATATGTATATCTTTTGCGATATCAACGGGACGCTGTAACGGTCCGGATATAAATATCCGGGATACGTTTCGAAGGTCGGATACCTTCGTTCGGATGTTGCAATTCAGGTACGGGTCGAGGTTTCAAACCTCTAATCAGTCGAAGTTTTCATAAATTCAGTTTAAACGAAAGTAAGGCGGAAATACGATTTAGATACAAAAGCCACGGCAAGGCCGGGTCAAACCGAAACAAAATTCTAAAGTCGTATGGCCAGATTAGCGGGGTTAGACAGATTTCTTTGCAATCGCCGGGGGACATTCCCACGCCATATAAACAAGGAGCAATCATACCTAAAAACAATTGGTGCGAGCGGGGTCAGACCGAGGCCCCAACACGCTCTGTCCAGCAAGCGAACATACACATACGCTAATAATAAAGATGATGCAGATGCGGAAATTAAATCACACTAGCATGATCCTAATTTACAATATGCGAGAAATAGCTGTAAAGGCGCCCAAAGAATGCCAAGTGGCATGTCCCTCTCCTACCTCTGCACCCCTTTCCGTTAGTGCAGAGACTGGCCAGTTCGATGCTATAGCATATCATATCTCATCATCATATCATATCTCATCATCATATCATGTCTCATCATCATAGCATAAATTAAAATAAACATGCCCGATGGTGCTGGGCTATCATCATGCTCATATCGACTCGATAGACTCAGGGCGCCCGATGGGGCTGGGCTACCCTATGACCCTAGCAAAGACTCTAGGACTATCACAGATAACGGTCGTTCTGTTTCATACGCGTAAAGAAATAGAATGCTCAATCACAAGTGCAACGTAGCACGATACTACATGGCATGCTTTAATGCTGATGCAACACCTAGTATGCCATACATTCACAAGCCGGTAATCTCTTTCGAATCCGAGTAAGCCCATAAAGGAACTTACCTGAATAAGCCGAATAGCAGAGAACAAGGTAGAGCAGAATCCAAGAAATGAATCACCGATAGCAAGCAACGTCCAACATTCACAAACACCTAATAACATATAAATGCATAAGTCTACCTATTTCACACAAGGCGCCCCTAACTATCATTCATATCTCGTCTCATATCCCATTTAAGATTATTCCATCTCATTTCATCACAAACCATATCTCATTTCATGTTCATCTCATCTCATCATCTCATTTTCAAAACAACCTCTCAAAGAACTCAACTTAGAAAATCAAACAACTCTTTTAAAATCGCTTAGCTAAATCCCGACATTAAACATTTAAACCTTAAGGCCCATTTTCCCAAAATCATGGTATAAAATAATTCCGGAATGTTTCTTATCTCAAAACCATATATAAATAAATTCCATTATTAAATTATTAAAATAACTCTAAGCTCACAAATCATATTTATAAATCAAGACCAACAATTCACTTTAAAATTCCTAACTCACATGTTTAAATCCTCTTAAAAGGCATCAATTAAATAATCCAATCAATATTATTTTAAAACAATAAATAATATATAACGATAAATTTTCCAGAATATTATAAAAAAAATCCCAAAATATTAATATTCAAATAATTCAACACTTGTTATTATAAAATCTCAAAGTAATAACCATATATATATATATAACTCCATAACAATAAATATCACTTTTAAAACCTTATTAGATATAAATCAATAAATTTCAGAACATATCAATATATATCTATTTTCCTAAAATCAGAAATAATAATTAACATCACATATATATATATATATATATATATATATATATATATATATATATAACATAACACAAAATATAAGTTAACACATAACACTTAACCATAATGTAACACAATTTATAACATAACCCAATGAAGCCAGCCCAACCCTTAACCCAAAAGAAGAAGAAAAGAAGCTGGCACATACCCAAAACCCAGCTCGGACAACCAAAATAAAAGAAGTGGCCCAAACCAAGAGACCCAACCCGGATAGCCCAAAATGAAGAAAGAAGAGAGGGAGATCCGGAATGAAAAAAGAAGAGGAGATCCGGATCCAAACCAACCCGAAGCCCAAACCCGGAAAATAGGCCCAACAGCCCTACTGTTCACCATCCCTCCCACAGCCAGCCCTGCCGTCGACGGGAGAAGAGGAGGAGAAGAAGAGTGCTCCGTCGGCGACTCCTTCCCGTACCCAACCCTCACCCAGAAGACCTAGTTCACATTCCGACCTCAACTGACTTAAAAGGACAGAAAGAGAGTAAAGGGGAAGGAGGGAGAGAAAGCTCACCGAGGGGGTTTAGTTTCGCCGGAATAAGGTCCGATGACCCCGGTTCAGCTCCGACGAAGGTGGATTCGAACTGTTCTTGGCCTGGGATGAGGGTAGGAGGGTTAAAGATGGATCTTTGCATCGTGGAGGGAGAAAGGAGGAAGGGGAGCTTACCACTCGGTTGGATTTGAAAACAGGGCATTAGGAGGAGGCGGCGGCCAGGTGACTCCGATGGACAGCTGGGCTCTTCCTCAGCGACTTTTGGCTTCTAAAGGTGGGGAGGATGCGGAGGCAAGCTGTTGGCGACTCGGCTCGGTCGGACAACTTCCTCTTCTTCTTCTCTTCTTGCGGCAAAACAGGGGAAGTGGGGCTGTGGTTCCTTCAATGACGACGACGGAAAGGGTGGCGGCTAGCTGGTGTTCGACCAAGATAAAACGGAAGGAGCAAGGTGGAGTGAAGGTGGTGCTTTGGTGGAGTTTGTCGACAAGGGGGAGATGGTGTAGTTGATGGAAGGATGCGGCAGGGACCTTCTTTTGGGGTGGTTTCTTCTGGTTTCTACAGAGGGAGAGAGATGAGGGAGAGGGAGTGCTTGTGGGTTATAGAACAGAAAGAGGGAGGGAGAGAGAGGAGGTATGTGTGGGTGCAGTGCTTGGACACTTTGGGAAAGAAGACAAAAGGGGGAGGAAGGTGAGGCAGGGCACACCAACCGATCCGAGAGGGAGGGGGGACCGCAGAGAGAGAGAGAGAGAGAGAGAGGAAAGAAAATAGAATAAAATAGGATTGGTCCACTAAAGAAATTAAATTAGCGGAATAAACTCGAAACCCGCTCGCCCGATCGAATCCCGACCAAATCAAATATAAATAAGATTTAAATTACAAATCTCCATATAACGAAATTAAATAAATTTTTCTCAACTTGGAGCTTAAATGAATTTTATTAATGCTCGATCTCCGAAAATCAAAATCCATTTCTAACCCAATTCAAAACTATATAGAAGTTCGTTTATGTAATACCCCCGTCCCACATCGGATATCATAAGGATGTTGGGAGTGATTTATAAGTGATTCAAGCCCTACCCATGTTACAAGAGCTCTTCCTTTTCAGGCTCCAAGTGAGGACAACGGACCTGAGAGGGCTAGGTGGCATGGGCTGGCGCCTCTTAAGACCTCGGGTCTTACAGATGGTATCAGAGCCGACTCTGGGCCCGGAGGTACTCTGACAGTATGCTCGGGTACGCTCCTCCCGGAGGGCAGTCCCTTGGGCCTGACGGGGTCGTCAGTGCTTTAAGTGGGGGAGATTGTAACACCCCCGTCCCACATCGGATATCATAAGGATGTTGGGAGTGATTTATAAGTGATTCAAGCCCTACCTATGTCACAAGAGCTCTTCCTTTTCAGGCTCCAAGTGAGGACAACGGACCTGAGAGGGCTAGGTGGCATGGGCTGGCGCCTCTTAAGACCTCGGGTCTTACAGTTTAAATAAAATTCAGTTGCTCGAGGTCGGAAATTTCAAAATTTCTAGAATAAAAAATTTAAAGTCGAACGTAATTTAATATTTTAAGAAAATAATATTTTAATTAATTTTTTTTTTGGTCTTTACAGACGCTATAGAAGTTGTGGAACTGGTGTTGAGGGACACGCGAAGAGGATCTGCAGAGTGTGCTTCGAGAGCGATTGCTTGGCGCTTGTGATGAAGCTGAACAGCGGCAGTCAGGTGAGGGGAGAATTGGGAATGATGATCAAGGAGATCAAGAGGTTGGCTATTGGTTTTGAGCTGTGTTGGTGGGTTCACGTCCGTAGGCAAGCGAACAAGGCGGCGGATTTCATAGCTGGGCTGCGACCTTGCGTTGAGCGTACTTCAGACTATTTTTCATTCCCTGCTGAATTTATGTCCATTGTAATGGAGGATTTGCATTAATGCCATAATTTTCTTTTACCTAAAAAAAAGTGCAGAAGTAGAAATGAAAAATCCTCCCATGAGAAAGAATTTTCCCTTGAGCAGCCCAATTCACCGAACCTAGCCTTTCCTAATAATTCCTGGACAATAGATGCAGTTTCTTAACTATCAAAACATAAAACAAATGCAAAAGCAAAAAGAACATCAGATGAACCAACTTATCACAAGCAAGATTACAATCCCCTTTAGCACCAAACCTCCCACTAGCTAATGAATTCAAATCAAAACATAACTAATCAAATTTAGCTGCTACAGATTACAATCCCCTTTAGCACCAAACCTCCCACACGAATTGATTGTAAGCTATTTTTATCAATTTAAAATTTATATTTATATTTTATTGAATTAAAAATATAGTTATCTTTCATCTTCCCCATGTTTATTTATTAATTTAACTTATTATGTAGCGGTTACTCTTCTCTTCAAATTCCCGAGTAATAGATTAAAGGAGTTATGAGTTGTTATAAATAAAATTGACCATAAATATAATAATTGATATAAGTAATTTTCAATTTAAAAACTGCAACAAATTTTCCCTATGAATATATTTTCCATTTTTAATGAATATTTCACAATTGAAGCTATAGAGATACTTTGTCTTATTTTATTATAATCTATGTTAGTTTGATTATGCTTTTTCTTAGCATCCTTTTATTTGTTAGTTCATTTATATTTATTGCCTTTTGTTATTACAACACAACTATTTGCTAAAGAATTTTGTTTTACTTTATTGGAGTTTGATTATGCATTTTTTTTATCATATCAATATATATACTTTTATTTATAATAATTACATGTTATTTACATAATTATAAAAAGTAAACAGATTACAAGCTCCACCACTAAGCCCTTCGAAATAGTAAAATCAGTTGTTTTAGTTTTCTTTTAAAAACTTAGGGCTCGTTTGGTTAGCTTCCTACTTCCCGGGAAGTCCAAAATCTTAGGAAGTAAGCCTCAATACATGTGTTTGGTATGATTTTCGAAAATGGAAAAACATAGGAATTTCAATTCATGGGAATTTCAATTCATGGGAAATGGGGGAAGTTAGCTTACCATGAGGGGGTAGGTAAGATCTACTTCCTCCATTCACTTATCCCAAATCTCCTATAAATTTTATTTTTTATTAAAAAAATCTCCAATTACTATGAAAATTCCATGTTTAACCAAACAAAACATAGGAATTGAATTCATGAGAAATTACTTCCAACCAAACACTTTTTTACATTTCCCATGAAATAGAATTCATGGGAATTACATATCCTGGGAAGTTACTTCCCGGGAAGTCTATTTCCCACGTTTAACCAAACGAGCCCTAAGAGTTTAATCATCTAGCTAATATCTCTGTATTATTTTTATTAGAGTTTAAGGTATGTTTCATTAAGAGTTTAATCATCTAATATATTTTTATTATTTTTATTAGAGTCTAGGGTATATATGTTTCATAAGCTGATCTTCTATTAAAAAATTTATGAGTTAATTCATACTTATTTTTATTTTTTCTAGGTTTTGATACCATTTGGAGTAAGCAATGTGAATATGATGAATACGAGAATCTAACTAAGAGGCACATAACAAGAACATTAAATAGAATGTATATTTAATGTAATTTAATTTTATTGTTTTGTTTTATTTTATTTTCAATTATTTAATAACATTATTTTTTTATTATATTCCATTAAATGTTTGAGCATGATAGAGATTTATCAAGAATAGGAATAATTTGAATAAATATATTAAAAATAAATGAAAAATAAACTTTATAAAAATTTTATTATTAATAATAATAATAATTGTTTTAGTGAAATGAATCTTTTAATTTGAATAAATATGTGATTCAAACCCCTAACAATTACAACAAAAATACACACAAGCATTTGATCTTATTTTCGTTAATAGGAACCAAGCATATATAACTTTAATATGTTAAGATTCAATTTTATTGAACCATGCCCCGTGCGTAGCACGGGTATGCTCACTAGTATTTATGAAAAATTGTATTTCCCTATTTGATGGAATATGGCCATTGTAACGGCCCGGATATAAATATCCAGGATACGTTTCGAAGATCGGATACCTTCGTTCGGATGTTGCAATTCAGGTACGGGTCGAGGTTTCAAACCTCTAATCAGTCGGAGTCTCAGAAATACAATCCAAACGAAAGTAAAGCGGAAGTACGGTTTAGATACAAAAGTCACGGCAGAGCCGGGTCAAAACCAAAACAATTGGGTTATTGCCATTTGTCAAGTTAGAATATATTAGCCGGATTCTTCGATTCGCCCAAAAGATTTCCCCGCCACAGAAGCATGGAGCAACAAGAGCGGTACCTAACACTATCCACGAAGTCAGGCCTGGTGATCGCCTGCGGGTCCTCTGACCGCGCTGAGGCCACATAACATGCCTATGCCTAAATAAAAGATGACTAATGCGGTACAAGATTTAAATCACGCTATCATGCCCCTAGTATATATATATAATATGCAGAAAAGAACTGTAAAGGGCCCAAGACAATGCCAAGTGGCATATCCCTCTCCTACATCTGCACCCCTTCCCGTTAGTGCAGAGACTGGCCAGTTCGGGCTACAGCATAGCGCTCTCTTCGTGGTGGTGCACTCACCACGGTATCATCATATCATATCATATCTCATCATCATATCATATCTCATCATCATATCATAAAATAAATAAAACATGCCCGATGGTGCTGGGCTAATCGTATCATATCATCTCATCTCTTGCCCGATGGTGCTGGGCTATCATATCATGCTCATATCGACTCGATAGACTCAGGGCACCCGATGGGGCTGGGCTACCCTATGACCCTAGCAAAGACTCTAGGACTATCACAGATAACGGCCGTTCTGTTTCAAACACATAAAGTAAACACATGCTCAGTTCAATGTAATCCTAGCATGATACTACATGGCATGCTTTAATATGCAACAAAACTACACATTACATGACACATCAGGCAGGAGGTCCAGGTTACTGAGTAAGTCCCGTAGGTTACTTACCTGTTGATGCAGAACAGCAAGATAACACAAGCAAGGGCCCAAATGCAAGTCCAAGCAATCCAAAAGCAATACACACCTATCATCAAGTCATTTCCATAAGCTACCAGACCAAAATTCATACACACGAACCCAAGTTCTCAACATTCTCAAAACCGACCGATGGTAAAACCGTTTTCCAAAATCTTCCCGATACGATCAAATCGACCAGAATCATTCTTCAATTAAACCAATTGATAAAATCATACCAACCATATTTTCAAACTCATAAATCCCAAATTAAGTCAACTCATGTTCAAAATAATTCTCAAATCATACTTGGTCAAATTCCGACATTAAACGTTTAGATCCTTAAAACCAATACCTTAAAATTATATTATGGAATCAATTTCCTGCATTTTGGTTTCAACATCTCAAATCCTTTAAGAATCATTTTCGGGTGACTTAAAACCTTTTCTAAATAATTTAGCAACAAAGTTTATCACTAAAATAAATCCATCTTTTTAATCCCCACTTATAAAACATATTAAATAATTCACTTTATCAATTAGCCTCAATACTCACTTTAAAATTCCTAATCACGTATTAAAACATCATAAAAATACATACTCCAAATATCATTTTAACCCATTATAATATAATAATTATTTCAGAAATAATTTATATAATATATATAACATACGTATATTCATATAACCTAACATAAAACATAGTATATATGTATATAAAATCAGAAAATAACCCAAACCAAAACCCAGTTGAAAATCCGGATCAGCCCAAGTAATAAGCCCAATCTATCCGGCCCAAAACAAGGACACCCCTAGCCCATTTCCAAACCCAAAGAACCCAAAAATCAGAAAGAAAAAGAGGGGGGCCCATGCGCTGACTAGGCGCGGATGTGGCAAGGAGGGGGGCCCACCTGGCCTCTTTCTCCTTCCCCCATTCGACATCTGAAACGGAGAAACAGGAGGGCTCGGCGCCGCAACGGAAGGCGACGAAGAAGGAAGAAGAAAAAGAGGAATCGAGCTCTCGCCGGAGCTCCGTTCCCAACCCGACATTAATGACACAGATAGGACAAGGAAGGAGGAGAAAGAGAGTTCTCACCGAGGTTATTTGAAGCTCACCGAAAAGCTCGATTCGCGTCATCGGAGATGGGTCCTTGCCGGAGATAGCCTAGGGAGAGTGAAGGGGGGGTTAAAGTCCCACCTTTAAGCCATTGGAGGTGAAAAGGAAGAGAAAGGAGGGAGAATCGAACCTCACCTTGTTCAAATCGAAACAGAGGAAGGGGGGGGGGATCGGGTTCGCGCTTCGTCTCGGCGTCGGAGGAGCTACTGCTGGCCTCGACTCCTTGGCTTCGGAACGGAGGTGCGGCGCTACTGCTTGGACAGGAAGGGCTCTGGTGCTCGGCTGTCGTTGAAACAGAGAGGGAGGGATGGAGGCTGTGCTACTCGCGGAAGAAGCAGGGGAGATGGGCACGCCTTATTGACGACGTCGGAAAGAAGGTGGCGCTGGTGGATATGGTGGCTTGAGCTTCGGCAGGAGAGGAGGAAAAGCAGTGAAAGGGGGCTGCGTGCTGCTCAGTGACAGAGATGGTGGTGAAGCGGCGAAGGTGGTGCCCTGCAGAGGTGATAAAAGAGGGAAGGGGTGTGGGCTGGTGGTTTGGTCCCTCTGAGCTTTCTTTTTCCTGGTGCTTGCAGACAGTGGAAGAAGGAAAGAGAGGGTGGGAGTTCTGAGGGGTGGGTGCTTGAGCCAAAATAAATGGGAAAGGTTGCTGCTAGGTTGTGAGCAGAAGAAGGGAAGAAGCCAAGAGAGGGAGGGGGACCAGCCGTAAGGGAGAGAGAGAGAGAGAGAGAGAGAGAGAGAGAGAGAGAGAGAGAGAGAGAGAGAAGAAAAGGGGAAATAAAATAATTGAAATTGGTCCCCACACAAAATTCAAATTATCGGAATAGACTCGAAACCCGCTCGCCCGATCGAATCCCGACTAAATCAAATTTAATTAAATTTAATTTACTAATCTCAATATAACGGAATTAAATTAATTTCAATCAAAACTCGGAGTTTAAATTAATCTTTATTAATACTCGATCTTGAAAGCGAAAATCGAATCCCGTCAAAATCCGAAATTTAAATGATGCCGGAATAACTAAACTCCAAAACTTACGCTCGAGAACGGGTTTTATTCCACTTTTACAAATTGAATTTAATAATAATTTATTTAATAAAATAATCATAATATATAAATATACTCGGTCTTTACATTTATCCACCTCTAAAAACAAGTCTCGTCCCCGAGACTAAAATCATTTAAAACAATGGAAAGGAGTTTGAAATCAGCGAGTCCGAGGACCATGTCCAAGGATCTTGCAATCATCTCGGTTGCGTGTTCCGGGATTCTCACAACATCCTGGTCACGGTCGTGACATCTCCAATTGGTCTAGTCAAGTGTGTAATAAGCGCCCTTATCACATTCTCGCTTCGACTTTTCGAAAGTGTCACATCTCTAAAAGTATTACAGCGTCCGACTAGGTCTTAGCAAGCAATCTATAAGCGCCCCTATACAATGCTTGTATCTACTTCATGAGACGTCATAATGTAAATCCAGTTTGTAACCCTCAAAGTGTTTTGTAAATGAAAGATTGTCATCCAAATCATTGAAAATCTCACTTCTTTAAAATCCCAAGTTGGCCATTTTTAAAACCGTTCAAAATCTGCAATTTCAATGTTTAATCAAGCAAATTTACACCAAAACAAGTCAATTTCTTTCAAATCAAGATTTCGTCAAAATCTCCCAAAACCAAATCAGCTTCTCGCAACCAATCAATCAAATTCAGAAGGTAGGAGGTGGAATCATCCACCTCTAAGGGATAATCCCATATTCTCTTCCTAGGTTCCAAAATCACTCCCTCACCATTCACAACTCAACATGAACAAAAGTAAATCAACTCATCAACTCATAACATCATCAACCACCTCTCATATGGCAATCCCCAGCATCAATCATGATAATCTCAATCGATCGACATCGTAACCGCATAACATGTTTACCCATAGCATAAGGTATACCATTTTTTCAACACATCAAAAACAACAACCACATCTCAACATCATATCACGAGTCATAAAGTGTGTCTATATCATACCGAAGGCATCACATGTGTATCATCGAATTCTCATAAATCATACCAGCACACATGTCAAGAGGTCAAAGAGGTTAGGTGTCATGGAGCCAGTACACTACCACAAGTCAAATCTCACGATCGCATCTCAACATCGCACACTAGTAGAACCAGTCATAATAAGGGATCTCATGTAAAGCATAATTTCACATAGTCATCCTATCCAATTTCTATCTCGCATTATCATAACATATTATCACATCAATCCAACAAAATCATGCTATTAAGATTCAACCAAAAAGGGGAAATCAAACAATATATCAACATCAAAGTGTCATCATGCTTCCCAGACATCATCTTAGCTCATCACAATGCCATATAATGATTAATAGCAGTCATGCACCACCATCTCATATATACACGTAAGTCATATCTATGCTCCAAGTCATATTCATCACTTTTCTATTCATAATCAGGCATATCAACCATATAGCATAACATCATGCTTCCACATAACATCGTATCATCATCTCATGATTCATTCAACACATTATAACATGCTTTTAGAACAACATAGTAGGATAGCAATGGATCATTATATCATGTTCATAGTTGGCACTACCAATTTTAGCTCAGTATTGCATATCAACATGTAATATCATGCCATACAGGTTTATCATGGTTGCTATCTAGCATCAAGCCAGTACATATTATTAAATCATATAATCAAGAAGACCCTCACATCATACCAATCACTCAAATTCCTTAACCGCTCTCTAACCATTCTACCAAGGGACCTTACTCACATGTTTCAAGAAGAAGCAATCATTAACATTATTACACAGAAGGACTACATCATATCAATCAGCATTTATCGATAGCATCATTAGCTCATCATTAAGCATTGCAACTGTGTTTTTTTTTTAAGTCTCAATCTACTGTCATGCCCAATAAATATTGCAAAACATCATATATGAACCTAATCAAGTCAAACTAGCACATCTCGTCATAGCCACATCTAATAAACAGTTCATATTCTTAGCATTTACAGTTCACATTATAGGCAAGGAATTTAGATCATGCTTGGCATCTCAGAGTAGCATCACGTTAAGTCATCAAGGCACGTTAGGATTGTAAGGCATCGAATCATATCATCATAGTCAACAGATAATCAAGCAGCAGTCATCACATCAACAAGCAGCTTTCAACATCAAGTCAGTGCAATATCATCATCAACAAGCTCAAAAAGGGTTAGCAATTCGAATAGAGGACGTTCCCACCTGCAAGTCATATCGTACCCAACAATCGTGATCCTCGAAACGAGCTTGTTCCGTCGACATTATCGATCCTGAGGCCCGTGGGTTATGGGCCCACGCTTCCGCTGCGCCGCTCTATCGCTATTCGACTTCACGATCCCCTTTTTCCATGCAGTCGCTCATCCAATGTAACGCGTAGGAGTTCAAGTTAGCGGAGATAGGGGAGTGACAAGGGCGGATGACCCAATGTTTCTTTAGGAGACGGAATAGACCAAAGCTAAAGACGACATGACTAGAGACAAGACTCCGACTCGGGAATAGTAACGTTGCCTTTATGGAGTCCATTAGGTTACAACTTGTGACAAACAAGCATGAATTCATTATGGAGCATATCAATCACATCACTCCACACTAACACGTACCTATCTCGGGGGCATCATTCGTATTCATATCAAATACACAATCAAGTCCTACGCTGATGTATGTGAAACAAGCTAGTAGTATACGATTTCATGGAAGCAGATATGCCTAGCAACTTCAAGCAAGCTATGCGGAACCAACAATGATCAGGTATGATTCGAAGTCATGTGGAATTTAGTGAAGATAACGAGCATCATGCATATGATCAATGTACGAGCATGGTATACACATCAACAAATGAGTCCAAATATATCATGGCAAAGTATATTATAATAATCAGATGAAGCGTCATACGAGGGCTCATAAGAACAGCATAGTAACTATCACATCTAACAGCAATGATCACAGATTAGGTCGAGCATGGCACGGAATCCTATGACGAGATCCATTTAGAGAGCATAGATCCTACATAATACTAGCGATACATGAGGTGACACGAGCATAGTCAAGAGTCATTAAGAGGAGTTCAACATAATGTTCACAAAACATGAGGCATTATCAAAAGTAACAAGATGGACATCATGGATGCTAGGTTATAATCATGCTAAGAAAGAACCATCATTGAGTACATATATGGTACGATAGCTGTCACATTATAGAACAAGCATGATATGAAATCATTCAGCAGGTCATATTGGAAGTCATAACTCCACATGATACTAATAGCACACATTGAACATGAGTACAACTAGAGTAATTCAACGAGGTTCATTCCGATATTCATGCGTCATGCAGATGCGAAATCATGATATAGGGTGGTGCGTGATCATGCGAGGTGTCAAGTCATAGGTTCATGCAAACGTGAGAAGCCATCATAGAGTAATAGACATTTTAACCATGTAAGCATGCTAAGTTGACCATCACGGAAAGCTAGTCAATCCTCGAATTCAACATTAAGCTAATCAGAACGAGTGAAACATGTTAAGAGAATAGAAAGAGGAAAGAACCACACTATCAGGCACCTAGCTCAAGAGAGAATCAACAATAAGGTAGGCAAGGCATAAATGTGCGTAAGTCATAACCAGGGATCCTACACGTTACTAGTGGCTCAATATAACATGTGGTACATACATGCACTTGATCGATTACTCGGCGCTATGCAAGAGCTCAATTCAATCACATTCCAATAATACAGAAACAGGAGAGGAAGGGTAGCGAGGTATAGTGCAAGTCTAAGTAATGGCAACACGACTAGAATATGGGGACATGAGTTCAAGTTAATGTATATTGGATTAAAACATGTATTTGTCAAGACTCACTTACACTAACATATTCTCACCTTAGCACATTTAACACATAACAATACTCATTTGCAAAAGCATCAACAATAGTTAATCTGAGGAATACAAAATAGGTGGGCATGCTATAGATTCTTGTCACAAGATCAATGATAAGCATCGATGCATCATCGGCTAGCATGTTAAAGAGCACATCTTATGAGGCATTCATATAAAGAAGAGTCGATCACACTATCATGGACCTAATTCAGAAAAAGTAGCAATCATATAGACTCATACCATGTGGTTCATGTTTCTAATCAATCATACGATCAATAGGCCAAGTAGACATGCGATGACAACATATAATCATGAGAGAAAGAAAGGCATAACACGGAACCTAAGCAATGGGGCAAGCATGGGTACAGAAGGTCATACAACTACGAATTCATATTAAAGATCATCATCATAATGTGTACTGAGGATAACGTAGCATATAAGGCATGTTGCCATGAAATTATAACATGTATCCATCAAGTAAGGGACTCACTCTATCATGATACTAGAATCGAATAATCACACTATCATGAACCTATTCACAGGGAGGTTATCGGTTAGACAACATCCTAGCATGTGACATATACATTCGTGCCCTAGTATGACAATGCAGTATGCTAAGTAGATCGTGTCGGGATGATATGGATATGATAAATGTAGCTTAAAACTATACAATAGTCGTAGTCATTATGAACATTAAGGCACATAAGCACAACTTCACACTAAGGATCAATTGTAGGTCAAGGAGTAGTACCACATAGTATCACGCAAATAATGGACAGAGCAATCAAGATAACCCGATAGAGATCCATAAGAGCAACATTGACTCTTCCCAACTGACTCATTACCCATCTTTCCCGTGGGACTCGGATACGACTTTTCGTGGTAAGAAGACACCGGTCGATCGTCATAAGAATCAAGAAAGACAACCTAGGAAACACTTACTTTCTAACTCGGAATGACATCAAAGCCAACTTTCAATACTCTCCCCAAGTAATCCTCATATCCAACCATGATTTCCGAAACACTATGCTTACCAACCCGATTTCCCGTGGAGGAGACCGATATTCGAAGGGAGGACTCGATTGAACTATCAAAGGATTCATAAGAAAAGGGGCGGTTCCACAAAACTGAGCTTAACCATATAAGAAGAAGAATGGTACTCCCGCTATCCCGTTCGCACAGATCGTCAATATTCATTCAATAGTTAGAACATAACAATCAAATCTTTAGCATATCAAGCACTCAATCATAGAATCAGTTAATGACAATTACAATGATCTCCTTGGAGTCCTCCCGACCCATCTGTAAAGAACAAGCTAGTATTTCGTCTACCCGTTTCCGACTACATCCAATAGGGATGTCTATCGCCTTTTCTACCCACTCGATCCCTTATTAGTTGGTTCTCCACTTTTATCATAAGCCAAGTTCATATTTAGTCCAATTGAGTTAGACATATTAAGTTCATTTTGCCCCTTTAAAACGTTTTCAAATCATCGAAATCCATGGGCGGTATTCCAAAACATACACCCGACCCTTGCGTATCCGAATTGCACAACCTGTCTCTGATACCAACTTTGTAACGGCCCGGATATAAATATCCGGGATACGTTTCGAAGGTCGGATACCTTCGTTCGGATGTTGCAATTCAGGTACGGGTCGAGGTTTCAAACCTCTAATCAGTCGGAGTCTCAGAAATACAATCCAAACGAAAGTAAAGCAGA
Source organism: Persicaria maculosa (assembly GCA_963922045.1). NCBI lineage: Eukaryota > Viridiplantae > Streptophyta > Magnoliopsida > Caryophyllales > Polygonaceae > Persicaria > Persicaria maculosa. The sequence goes on along the minus strand of OY998271.1, from coordinate 8,437,818 downwards.
AGTACGGTTTAGATACAAAAGTCACGGCAGAGCCGGGTCAAAACCAAAACAATTGGGTTATTGCCATTTGTCAAGTTAGAATATATTAGCCGGATTCTTCGATTCGCCAAAAAAGATTTCCCCGCCACAGAAGCATGGAGCAACAAGAGCGGTACCTAACACTATCCACGAAGTCAGGCCTGGTGATCGCCTGCGGGTCCTCTGACCGCGCTGAGGCCACATAACATGCCTATGCCTAAATAAAAGATGACTAATGCGGTACAAGATTTAAATCACACTATCATGCCCCTAGTATATATATATATAATATGCAGAAAAGAACTGTAAAGGGCCCAAGACAATGCCAAGTGGCATATCCCTCTCCTACATCTGCACCCCTTCCCGTTAGTGCAGAGACTGGCCAGTTCGGGCTACAGCATAGCGCTCTCTTCGTGGTGGTGCACTCACCACGGTATCATCATATCATATCATATCTCATCATCATATCATATCTCATCATCATATCATAAAATAAATAAAACATGCCCGATGGTGCTGGGCTAATCGTATCATATCATCTCATCTCTTGCCCGATGGTGCTGGGCTATCATATCATGCTCATATCGACTCGATAGACTTAGGGCACCCGATGGGGCTGGGCTACCCTATGACCCTAGCAAAGACTCTAGGACTATCACAGATAACGGCCGTTCTGTTTCAAACACATAAAGTAAACACATGCTCAGTTCAATGCAATCCTAGCATGATACTACATGGCATGCTTTAATATGCAACAAAACTACACATTACATGACACATCAGGCAGGAGGTCCAGGTTACTGAGTAAGTCCCGTAGGTTACTTACCTGTTGATGCAGAACAGCAAGATAACACAAGCAAGGGCCCAAATGCAAGTCCAAGCAATCCAAAAGCAATACACACCTATCATCAAGTCATTTCCATAAGCTTCCAGACCAAAATTCATACACACGAACCCAAGTTCTCAACATTCTCAAAACCGACCGATGGTAAAACCGTTTTCCAAAATCTTCCCGATACGATCAAATCGACCAGAATCATTCTTCAATTAAACCAATTGATAAAATCATACCAACCATATTTTCAAACTCATAAATCCCAAATTAAGTCAACTCATATTCAAAATAATTCTCAAATCATACTTGGTCAAATTCCGACATTAAACGTTTAGATCCTTAAAACCAATACCTTAAAATTATATTATGGAATCAATTTCCTGCATTTTGGTTTCAACATCTCAAATCCTTTAAGAATCATTTTCGGGCGACTTAAAACCTTTTCTAAATAATTTAGCAACAAAGTTTATCACTAAAATAAATCCATCTTTTTAATCCCCACTTATAAAACATATTAAATAATTCACTTTATCAATTAGCCTCAATACTCACTTTAAAATTCCTAATCACATATTAAAACATCATAAAAATACATACTCCAAATATCATTTTAACCCATTATAATATAATAATTATTTCAGAAATAATTTATATAATATATATAACATACGTATATTCATATAACCTAACATAAAACATAGTATATATGTATATAAAATCAGAAAATAACCCAAACCAAAACCCAGTTGAAAATCCGGATCAGCCCAAGTAATAAGCCCAATCTATCCGGCCCAAAACAAGGACAACCCCAGCCCATTTCCGAACCCAAAGAACCCAAAAATCAGAAAGAAAAAGAGGGGGGCCCATGCGCTGACTAGGCGCGGATGTGGCAAGGAGGGGGGCCCACCTGGCCTCTTTCTCCTTCCCCCATTCGACATCTGAAACGGAGAAACAGGAGGGCTTGGCGCCGCAACGGAAGGCGACGAAGAAGGAAGAGGAAAGAGAGGAATCGAGCTCTCGCCGGAGCTCCATTCTCAACCCGACATTAAAGACACAGATAGGACAAGGAAGGAGGAGAAAGAGAGTTCTCACCGAGGTTCTTTGAAGCTCACCGAAAAGCTCGATTCGCGTCGTCGGAGATGGGTCCTTGCCGGAGATAGCCTAGGGAGAGTGAAGGGGGGGGGTTAAAGTCCCACCTTTAAGCCATTGGAGGTGAAAAGGAAGAGAAAGGAGGGAGAATCGAACCTCACCTTGTTCAAATCGAAACAGAGGAAGAGGGGGGGTCGGGTTCGCGCTTCGTCTCGGCGTCGGAGGAGCTACTACTGGCCTCGACTCCTTGGCTTCGGAACGGAGGTGCGGTGCTACTGCTTGGACAGGAAGGGCTCTGGTGCTCGGCTGTCGTTGAAACAGAGAGGGAGGGATGGAGGCTGTGCTACTCGCGGAAGAAGCAGGGGAAATGGGCACGCCTTACTGACGACGTCGGAAAGAAGGTGGCGCTGGTGGATGTGGTGGCTTGTGCTTCGGCAGGAGAGGAGGAAAAGCAGTGAAAGGGGGCTGCGTGCTGCTCAGTGACAGAGATGGTGGTGAAGCGGCGAAGGTGGTGCCCTGTGGAGGTGATAAAAGAGGGAAGGGGTGTGGGCTGGTGGTTTGGTCCCTCTGAGCTTTCTTTTTCCTGGTGCTTGCAGACAGTGGAAGAAGGAAAGAGAGGGTGGGAGTTCTGAGGGGTGGGTGCTTGAGCCAAAATAAATGGGAAAGGTTGCTGCTAGGTTGTGAGCAGAAGAAGGGAAGAAGCCAAGAGAGGGAGGGGGACCAGCCGTAAGGGGGAGAGAGAGAGAGAGAGAGAGAGAGAGAGAGAGAGAGAGAGAGAGAGAGAGAGAGAAGAAAAGGGGAAATAAAATAATTGAAATTGGTCCCCACACAAAATTCAAATTATCGGAATAGACTCGAAACCCGCTCGCCCGATCGAATCCCGACTAAATCAAATTTAATTAAATTTAATTTACTAATCTCAATATAACGAAATTAAATTAATTTCAATCAAAACTCGGAGTTTAAATTAATCTTTATTAATACTCGATCTTGAAAGCGAAAATCGAATCCCGTCAAAATCCGAAATTTAAATGATGCCGGAATAACTAAAATCCAAAACTTACGCTCGAGAACGGGTTTTATTCCACTTTTACAAATTGAATTTAATAATAATTTATTTAATAAAATAATCATAATATATAAATATACTCGGTCTTTACAGCCATCTCGAAAGGTAATCTAATTTATGTAAAACCAAATAACCCACTATTTAAGCGCCAGTGCTTCTTTTTCCGTGGGATTAAGTTTATCACTTAATGTGCTCATGATTACTTTAATGTCTCTTGTTTTGTTTAGTATGTTGGGTATGATGTGTTGGATTGCCTGTATCTGCAGAGCTGGATAATTTGCGAAACAACATTTAATAAAAAAGATGTGCTTCATCTTCAGAATGGTGGTTACATAATTTGCAGGGGTTGGAACATGAACACCTCTCTGGGATAATCGAGTAGTTGTTGGGAGCCCCTTCTGATCCAGTTTCCATATGAAGTTTTTAATCTTTGGGGGAGTATTTAACTTCTAAATCCATGAGTTAGGGTCGTCTGTTTATATTATCAGAGTTTGTGATGAGTTTCATTGCACTTGCTGTTGTGAACCGGCCCTCTCGATCCGGCCACCAGCAGAGTCTATATGAGAGCAGAGAGACAGTGATATGAATTTCTGTTATTTCATTTACGATTGTGTTATCGAAATCTCGGTTTAGTCTCTCAATCCACCATTTTCCGTTTATCATATAGTCACCGACCTTTTGGTTAATGTTGGCACCTTGTGGTGGATTTATTCTTCTTAAAAGAGGGGTCATCGACAACCAATTATCTATCCATAAGTTAATGGATCTCCCATCTCCAACAGACCAAATGAGACCTTTTTTGAATTTGTCAATTATCCGACTTAGGTTTCTCCACTGCCATGATGTATTGCCCTTTGCTTTATATTGTAGAAGTTCTGTGTTTTTTAGGTATTTATACCTTATCAGTTTAACCCAATAGTTATCAGGTTCAACAAGGATTTTCTATAGTAATTCATCTGAAGGGCCTCATTCATATCCTTAGATTTTCATCCCACCTTTACTTTTTGGCTTGCAGATTCTATCTCAGCTTATTACTGGTCTATGTTGGAGATCTTTGTTCCAGAAAAAAGTTATGTTGAGTTGGTCTAGTTCTTTGAGTATATTGGTTGGCAACATAAAGCTCTGCATTATGTAGAGAGGTTTTGCCGAAAGATTTGAGTTAATAAGTGTTGCTCTCCCCTGTTAAGAGAGCGCATTGGCTCTCCACTTAGAGAGTTGCTCTTTTGAGTTGCACACAGCTTCTTCAAAAGTTTCTCGATTCACTTTTCCGTTAATAATGGGGCAACCCAGATATTTTTCTAATGCTCTTGTGTGAGGAATTTGTAAACTACATTCAAGTTCTTGAACTCTAGTTCTGGGTACACCACTAGTTGTTTGAAAGGAGGATTTGTGAAAGTTAACCTTCAGGCCCGAGTACTTACACTATTCGTCAATAATTTTCCTTATATTATTGCTTGCAGTTGAAGTGACTTTCGCAAAAATCATGATGTCGTCTGCAAACGCTAGGAAATGAATGGAGAGGTCGTCTCTGCCGAACGTAAACCCAACCGTTCCAGTTCTCGAAGAAGCCTCCTCTTGTAGTTTTCTAGCAAGGATTTCCGCCCCCAAAATGAATAAAAATGGAGATAATGGATCACCCTGACGGAGACCTCTAGTTGGTTTGAATAAGTCCATAGTGCCGTTGTTAACCAAAATCGAAAATGAGACTGTTTCTACACATTCTCTTATCCATCCTATAAAAGTTGGGTGGAAGCCGAATTTCATTAGGATTTGAAAGGAGAAATCTCAATCAACACGATCGTATGCTTTTTCCATGTCTAGTTTTATCGCCATTCAGCCTTCGTTTCCTTTTCTGTTTTTAAAAGTGTGGAAGATCTCGTGTGCTATCAGAATATTGTCTTGAATAGCGCGCTCATATACAAAGGCTCCTTGTAATGGGTGTATGAGCTTCCCTATCACTTTTTTTAGACGATTAGTTATGATTTTTGAAATAAGCTTATATATAGTTGAGCAAAGACTAATTGGTCTGTGATTGTTTGTTGTAGCTGGGTTATCACATTTTGGCAAAAGGGTAATAAAGGTATGGTTTGTCTGTTTAAACAATTTACCTGATTGGAAGAATCCTTTAACTGTTTTTATCACAGATGGGCCAACAATGTCCCAATCCCAATCAGGCAATCATATTCGTTATTAAAAAAAAAAGGCAATCATATTCGTTAATTCTTCCTTCTTTTTTTAGGGTGGGGTTTGGGTAGGAAAATCTTCCTTTTATTATGCTTAAAAAGAAGCAAAATCTTCCCTTTGTCCTTTGTTATTGAAAATTTTCTAATATGAGCATCAATTAAATTAAATTTGTACTTTATGTGCCAAATTCAGTTGTTTGGATTTTACCAATTCAAACCCTTCAATTCTAGAAAACCATATGTACTGGTTAAGATATCGTAGAGGTCCACTTTATAAAGTTTAATTACTATTATTCTTTTAATAATTATTTTTTATATATAAAAAATATAATAAAAAAGCTATATAGATTTTGAATTACAATCGCTAAATTTTACTTCGGTAGTTGAATCTCATATAATTTTACACAAGAGCTTAGTGTAATTTTTTTTTTTTTTTGCTTTTTTTTAACAAAAATCTTTATAGCATCAATCCATTATATAGATAAGACTTTATTTGAGAGGAGTGGTTCTACCAAATAATTTTTGCTCTATAAATTGATATGATAAACATAGGTAAAAAAATCATCCTATATGTCTATAACATTTAAATGAATATGGAATCTCGATACTTTTCCAAAGGTCAACAACTTGATTCGACAAGTATCAAACCCTAACCAATTCGTTTTTAACTTTGCTCAAATCAAACATGAAAACAAATAAAATTGTAAATTTGAGAACATATTTGTTTAACACTTATTTGAACAATACTCTCTTTTAATCCCGATAACACGAGCTAAAACTACTTGTATACAAAATTATTACGAGTTAACCATCCAATATCTCATTGTAGATCGTCTCAAAAAAGGAGACAAGCTAGTTCTCCTAATATAAATCCTTTTAACCTTTCTATTCAAGGAAAAAAAAGTATAATACCAAATCCCTTAAATCGAAATTTGATGATTCCATTCCTCCAAGCGGGAGTACTTCTTTGGATTCGTTATTCGCGATCTTAAAACGAACATCGGTGAAGTCTTAATGTCGGGATCAATCTTAGAACATTCCCAACAACTCTTGTAAAATAGAGAAAATGGACAATTTTAGAGGAAATATGCGTTTTTTAACCCCAACAGCTTCTTTAAAACAATCTCTAAAATAGAGAAATGGGAGGTGAGAGAAAAAAAATCTCTAAATTTAGAGGAAGGGTTAGAATCTGTAAAATTTAATATGTTCACCCCTTTCAATGCCCACCTATTTGTTCATTGGTTGTTGCCTATTGAATTAATGAAGTTATTGGAATTTTATTTATTAAATTATGAATTTATGCATCTATTCTAGTGTATAATAAATGTAGCAATTTGTATAATAGAGAATCTGTTGGAGTTGTGTTAGAGATTTTGTTATTTTGTTCTCTATTTTAGAGATTTTTTAGAGGGGCTGTTGGAGATTTTTGCCTTCATCGTCAGATGATCCAATAACAAAAAGTTGAAAATAATACTCCGTATTATCATTAATGAGCAATTATCACTGGAGTTGATTATACAAGTTGTAGATGATTTTCTCAAACTCCCGTCTAGACTTAGGGTCTTTTTGGATTCCCAAGTAATTATACTTATAAGTATAATTACTTTAAAAGTGTTTGGCTAAAAAAATTATAAGGTATTTAAAATAAAATACTTTATAAATTGTGTCAATTAATTATATTGGGTGTGTTTCGATTCCCAATGCATTATGCTAATTATAAGCATAATCACTTTTAAAGTGTTTGGTTAAAAAAATTATAAAGTATTTAAAATAACGTAATTTTAAATTAAAATTTTACATAGATTGTATAAATAAAATAATAAATATTGTTTTAAATTTGTAATTACCTTATAAACTTAATATAATTAATTGACACAATTTATAAGGTATTTTATTTTAAAATTTTATTATTTTAAATACTTTATAATTTTTTTAGCAAAACACTTTTAAATGATTATACTTATAAGCATAATCACTTGAGAATCCAAACAGACCCTTACTATAATTCTATAGCACTCATATTTTCCATATTTTTATGAAAATTAACCGTGTATGAGAATGCTTGACTCAACTGGATCTTTTTTTTGCTTATCATGAAATACAAGTTAATTCACATCTATTAAAATATTTTCGATGAAATACATCTAAAATTAAGACCACTCAAACCATTTTCATAATAATAATAATAATAATAATAATAATAATAATAATAATAATAATAATTGTTATAAAACCATAATTGTGGATGTTTCACCTTCCTATCTCTTCATATCCCTAAACTCCCACATGGTGGAAAATAAAGGGTTCCTTGCCTATATATAAGGCCTTATAACCTTACTTGAGGGTACATATATATAAGCATATAGAGAAGATTTCTCTATTTTCTCTCCCTTCTCTCTACTCTTATTCTACACACATTATATGATTATAACAATAATGCATTTGTTTATCAGATAATGTCCCTTTTTTGTTTGATAAGTTTTTATAAAGTTCAAAATTATATAAAATATCAATTTTTTTTATAGAACTTTATACTTATTAATAATAAATATAAAATTATATAGATAAATTAATTAAAAATAATATTTTATATAGATTTTAGATTATGAAAAAACATGTCAAGTGGAAAAGAACATTCATTACCAAACCAAACGGATCCATGTAGTAAAAGATTAAGTGGATTTTGAGATACGGAGTACAATTTTGTATAGTCTTTGGTCTTTCAAATAATTGACTTGATTTACGGTCAAGCTTTTTTTTTTCCCCTTTTTTTTTCTTTCCCCTTGTGATTTATGAAATTATGATGAAGCTCAAATCTCAATCACATGCTTTAATTCGGTCTTAATTTTGACTCATACTACTATATTTTTTTATATATTGAAAAGCAAATGATTTTATGTTCATATACTTTTTTTACCTACTAAAAATAAAATTTACGTACTCCTGTCGATTTGATTTAAGACTTAGCTCTTAGTATTTTTTTTTTTAAAAAAAAACAGGGTTATGCTTATGGATTATGGTGGTGTTGTGCTAAAAATTACAAAGGTGACAACTCGATTCCTAGTGGGAAAAAAAAGGAAGAAAAATTATCTCAAAAATGTATTGAAAAATTTCGGCTTACGCATTTTGTATAATATTTTTTTTAATATATTCTTTTCATTTTGAAAAATATGTCATTTTATTACATGTTTTTTAATGGGATAAAAACTATACAGAATATATAATTTTTTAATTAAATTTCTTTTTGATTTCATACTTACTACAAGAATAAGTGTGAAATTTTAATTATAAAAAATAAAAAAACTAATTAAAATAACTCAATCTTTGTAAGAGCATTAAAAAAATATTCTCACATTTCAACTATAAGAAAAATAACCCAGCATTTGAGAGAGGTGGTAACAAAGTATATCGACTCATTTTTTCGACCATAAATTGGACCACAAACAATGTCATGAAATTGGTCTAATGGTATCATTTTCATTAAAACAACTCGATATCATCCAAAATTCACCAAAATCTTAATTTCGCTAGTTATATGTCTTCATTTTGGCCCTGGTTTATGGTTGGAAAAAAGAATCGAACATTTTGTTACCACATCCCAAAGATTGAGTTATTTTTCTTACTGTTGAAAGATGAAGATATTTTTTTAACACCCTTCTAAAGATATATTTATTTTAAATAAAAAAAGTTGATATTTTATATTTTTTATTATTAAAAAACATATGTAAATAACAAATGTCATGCATATTTTTAAAATGGAGGTAGTACTATTTTATTTAAGTGCACAACATTTATTCTTGTTGCCATTTCCTTTTAACTCATTAAAATTTAAACAATACGGAGTATCATTTAACTATTTGACTTGCTCGACTATTCGACTTGCTATATATTATTCCCCCTGCTGCTTTTTATTTGACTTTTTCAAGTTATTTACGTTTTTTTAGAAAGGTAAAAATTACATAAAATATTAATTTTTAATTTTTTAATAATATTATACTTATGGCTAATAAGTATAATATTATTAAAAAAATATTTTATATAGTTTTTATTACTTTAAAAAATGTATATAAATATAAAAGGACAAATAAAAAGAAATAGAGGGAGTATATAATATATTGTATATAACCATCTAGAAGACATGGAACATTTCATCAAAACAAAAAAAAGAAGTAGAAGACATGGAACATTGAAAATTAGTATATATCACTACGACTTTCAAACATGTCTTTATTATATTTTGAATCTATTTTGTACAGTTTCTACTTGGTGTACTATCACACCGAAGTCCATTAGTTGAAATTGTCCAACACAAGAATAAAAAAATGAATTTTTTTTTATGACGAGGAACCCACCTTTAGTTGTAAACCCCGAACACGTGTCCAACACAAGGAATTTTTTATAATTCTTGGAGTGCACAAAAATCTCAAAAGGACTTGACAAAAATACCGAAAGAGTTTGAACACACTATATGATAATCTCGAAAGGATTGGAACAGATTCCCTATAGAATTTAAAAATAGAGTCCCGACTGGTTCATCCTTGCCGTTTGGGTCAGAATAAAACTAAGCCATGTCCTAAAATCCGCTAGGGCTTGAGTACATAATACTAGTTTAGTATTTTTCTTGGTAGGAGAAGTTTTATTTGGTGCGGTTTGCTCGGATGTGGTTTGACTCTACTCTGGTGTGTCTTACGATCTACTTCTTTGATGGAGTTTTGACAGTCGGAGTCGGGATAGGCTAAGATCGTGGCGGTGTGCATGGGCGACTTCGCGTACGAAGAGTTTCCTTGGAGGTTCGTCTTCGATCACTGCCTACAAGGTCTCCTGATGTATCGCTGGTTACGGTAGTGTCTTGCGATGGTGTTTGATTTCGTCCATAGTCTACGTCTCCACCTTGCTGGTCGATCGTGAGTATACTTGGATTCGCCTGTGCCGGGGCGTTCTGCCTGTTTGCTTTGCACTTTTTTTTCTTGTGATATGTTGTATTATGATGGTTTTCCATCTGCCGATTTCATCAGCCTTTCGAGTTTCAGGTTTATTTGATCTCGAATCATTTTCTTATAAAAAATATATATGTAAAATACTAAATATGCAAACAATTTTTTTAAAAACAATTAAATAGTAATATAATTAAAATAATTACATATATACCATATAAAATATAAACTAGTACAGTACCCGCGCCATGTCGCATATTTTTCTTTAAAAAAATAAAAATATTTTTTAAGTATAAAAAATCACCACTATAAAATGAAATAAACTATTACAGTACGTTAACATAAAATAGAAAAAAATAGATTTGATAAAGTAAGTAAAAAATATTGTAATATTTATGAAAAATGTGTAAAAATAACACGACTTTAAAATTTAAGTAGAATAGGTTGGTTGAGTGAAAATCATAAAATAAAGGTGCTTATAATTTATAACACCTAATAAAAATGGTTATGATTATTAGTTAGATATAGATAGATTAATTAAAGAAACTTCTCCAAATTTTAATAGTTGGATTTTTTTTTCTAGTTTCAGTAGATTGGGAGAAAATCATAAAATTAATGTGATGATGACATCTAAGCAAAAATATTTATCATTTAATAGTTAGAATAAATAAATCCCATTAGTGAAAAAATGTTTAAAAATTTTATTAGTGAAATTTTATGTAGATTAGGTTGGTTGGGTGAAATGATATTGTATAATAATATATATTTTTAAAAAATCATATATTTGGAACATAGTGTATATATATATATATTAAATAAGTTTTAAATTCATCCCATTGTTTAAAGAAAATAGATTTAAATGATATTCTGTAATTAATATAGAATGAAATAATATTGTATAGTTAATATTAACTTTATTAAAAAAAATTGAATTAATCTCATTGGTAAATCATTGTAGTATGAAATGATATTGTGTAATTAATATAAAATGGAACAAAATTGTGTAGTTAATATCAACTTTATTTAAAAAATAAGTTTTCAATTAATCCCATTGGTTAAGAAATATAGTATGAAATGATATTGTGTAATTAATATTAGATAAAAATAGGATATATGAATATATAAATATATCTATAAATATATTATATAAATGAAAATGTAAATAGAATATATCAAATATATATTGGCAAAAAAAACTATCTCTAATTTCTAAATACATCAAATAAAGATGTTGTCAAAAATAACGGTGCGCGAGAGGATGACATGTGGCGTAGATGCTTTGGGTTTAATTAATATATTAATATATAGAATAGATATAGATATTGGTTCATTATTCAAACAATAAGCCTACATAATAATTCCAGTACGTCTCACTACAAGCAAGGTATGTGGGTCGAATTGTATGTGGTTGTTCTTCAACTATGTCAATAGGGTATTTATAAGGGACCTAGAGTAATTATAAATAATGAACATAAAAATAAATAAATACATAATAAATAGCTAAATAAAGAGTGAGAAAGAAGAAAGCATTAGTATATGATATGATATGCCTCCATTAACTACAGTGCCACTCGTAGCTAATCTTCCTCGATCCATCCTATTACATGTCATATCCTCTGTGAGTCCCAAAGTAGTATTCCCTCCGTTAATTAAAACTAAACACAAAATCAAATATGCAAAACAATAAAGTGTCAAAAAACCAAAACAAAAGCTGTCTAAAACCAAAACTAAGTCTTTGTTACAAGCTCTAGATTTTTAAGTCGCTAGGCCGACTTTCTCCTTCGCGCTTCTCAAGGCGGCATCTGTAGAGCCCATGTGGCTTGGGCCTCAAATATCACTCCTTTCTTGTCCCGCAGCTGCATTCCGCCGGGATTGATTTGATTCACCGTGAATGGTCCTAAGTTCTTATCCTTGAATCTTGTAGGGAACCAATGGTCCTTAGATTTAGCAACATAGACCTTGTCTCCTATCTCATATTGGTTTGCATCATCATCGGATACCCTACATAAGCGCACATGCCAAGGCACACCTCTTCCAAATAATGATAAATTCTTAATTGTAATGGAACAGGAGGAATTCGTACCTTGACTTACCTTCTTCTCAGTCTGTGGCTCAGGTCGATGTTGATGTTCAGAGGTCGATATCGACCCCTGTTGTACACCTGGAGGATCAGTCGATTTGGAGAGTTTTGACTCGATATGATCAGGTCGATTTTGACCCTCAAAGGTCGATATCGAGGTCTCCTTGCCTCCCTTCTCAGCGCTGATGGTGGTCGATTTCGATAGGGTGTGGTCGATATCGACCCTTGACCCCGATTTCGATGTTTCCTCTTCTCCTCCGTCGACCCCATACTTATGACCTGTCATAAAATCTTGAACATTAGTGGTCGATATCGACTTACCTGGGCTCCAGAGGACCTATCTTTACCTTGTACCATATGGTTAGTGGCATCATGCTAACGCTAGCGCCCAAGTCAACTAAAGCATTAAATTTGAATTGACCTAGACCTATAGCGATAGAAAACTTACCTGGGTCCGCCGGCTTTTGTGGTAGCTCCAACCTATTGCATTCCTCTGCGATCTCAGAGAGCGATCGCTTCTTACCTAAGATATCTTTAAGGAACCTTACATAAGATGGCATCTCGTGAAGTGCCTCTGTGAATGGTATAGAGACATTAAGTCCTTGGAGCATCTTCACGAACCGTTGGAACTTCTTTTTCGTTGGGTCCTTAATTACCTTTCTAGATGGGAATGGCAACACCTTTTTCCTTCCCGCGGCTGCAGTGAGATCGACATCGACATCAGTAGGGTCGACATCGACTAGAGGAGTCGATTTCTGTGGTGACGCAGAGTTAGGGTCGACATCGACAGGAGGGTCGACATCGATGTCACCTTGGTCGATATCGACAGGAGGGGTCGATATCGAAGTCTATTCTGGCTCCTTCTCCTCCGCTTTTTGCTCGGGCGTGTGTAATTGACGCCCACTCCTTAGATTTACTGCTGCAATATGTCCAGTAGTTTTGCCCTTTTGGTTGGGCACAGTGGATCCAGGGAGTGATCCTGACGCCTTGGGCATTGCTTCCGCCAATTGACTCATTTGAGTCTCCATGTTGCGCTTCCAAACGTCGATCTCCCCAAGTCTAGAATTGATGCCCTGCAGCTGAGTATGGACGGAGTTATTGGCTTGTTTGAACTCAGCATGGTTCCTCCGCATCTCATCAAGGATGATTTACAGGTCATCTTTCTTATTCTCCCGCTCAGGGTGCCCTGGTGCCCTATATGTTGGGGATCCCTTTATTGATAGAACCTTTGATCTCCCCAATTTTGTTGATTGCCCCCTCCATAGGGGGCCTCTCGTCCATTTGACCTCCTCATGTTGTTCCGCCATGGATACTTGCTCAGTATGTGGACATGCACAGGTGTTATGCCTTATTGAGCCACACTCCTAACAAGGTTGATTGTTGCTCAGGAACCTCACTTGCTTTTGAAGGCGGCGTGTTTGATCGTTATGAAATTGTTGCCGCACCTCAGGATCTATCTCCCTTGGAGGCTCATATAGTGGCATAGATGGGGCAGGCCTTGCATCATAGGCCGCAACAGTCCCATAGGTGTTGTCAAAGTTCACAAGCCTCTCAATGGTCTCCCATGCCTCCGTTGGTGTAAGCTCAATGTACCGATAGGAGGTATATGAATTGATCCTCTCCTTATTCGGCGCATCAAGGGCGTTATAAAAGATCTCCTGAATGACATATGGAAGTTGCCCATGCGTCGGGCATGATCTCAGCAAGTCCTTAAAGTGCTCCCACGCCTGTGCTAGGGTTTCACCTGGCTTTTGTTTGAAAGCCGTGATCCTTTGTCGTAGCATCGCCGTTTTAGAAGGTGGCAAGAATTTGTTCAAGAACGCATCTTTCACCTCCGCCCATGTCCTCAGCGAGCGTGGAGCCAAACTTTCAAGCCATTGTAATGCCTTCCCTGCCAAAGACCATCGAAAAGATTTTAGTCGCACATACTCTAAGTTTACTCAATCGGCAACTGTTTCACATAAGTCCATAAAAGTAGAGATGTGTTGCATGGGGCATTCATTATGTCTTCCTTCAAAAGTATTTCTTTTAATCTCAGATAGGAAGTTAATTTTCAATTCATAGTTGGAGTGAGGAATTATAATGGCAGATTCAGGAACATGAAGCGGCGGATGCATGTATTGCATCGCCGTCTGTGGATACTGATTTAGCCGCTCTTGGGCTTGTCTGCGCGCATCCTCCTCCCTATCAGCACGGGCTCGCTCGGCAGCAGCAACGGCCCTTTCAGCAGCGATTGTAGCATTGTGGTCCTCGATCTCCTTCCTCAACCGCTCTATGATCTCAGCCTGTGTCTCGTTGTCAGCCATGATGCGAATTGCTTTGTTGCGAAGATGATAGAAACGTTCAGGCTCGTTGATTGGTTCCAGGATAGGTCCGCGATCAGAACGTCGCATAAACCTGCAGAATAAGCTCAGAAAAAGATCATGATTAACTTAGGTGGCGATTGATTGCCTCCTCGGCAACGACGCCAATTTGTTCGCTGCGGGGTGGTAGTAGGAGATTCAAACAATTCAAAATAAAACAAAGCACAACTGGACTATCTCCCTGTCCCAAACAAATAATACAAGAATCCCCTCCCTTGTAGTAGTAGAGTAATTCAGGATCGAATCCACGAGGAGGGATGTCAGCGCTTCCCTTGTTGTACTCACGATCAAAGCTTTCGACCTCAGCAGACACTCGATATCGAGTATACTGGTCGATATCGACCTCAGTTCTGGTCGATTTCCTAGCGCAGTTCCTGTAGAAGACAAAACAGCAAGTCGACGTCGAGCAGAGACCTCGATATCGATGTTAGACCTCGATATCAACCCTTATGGTCGATTTCGATGCTTGTCACAGAAACTGTTTTCGTAACCAATTTGTCGGAAAAGAGTCCGAAGAAAATAGAATGGAGAAGGAAGATGAACAAAAACAAAACTAAGACTTTTATGAAGAATTCAATTAATTAAAAGGCTTCCAAAGTCGGGGTTTCATGCCACAACGATGACAATGCAAGTTTCATGCTAAAGTTATGAAATTTAATGCCTTTCCGTCAAATAACTTTCGTTATTAACACTTAGGTGATTAGAGGCTCTCGCATAATTCCTAAGAGTTACTATCCACTTCATAAGCAATTCAAGTTCACAATATGAGTGGCTTTCGCTTCAATAATGCAAATAATGAATCTCCCTAACTTTCGCAAAGGATCATGCATGGGGTAGAAGACGGAATCGCATAAAAGTCATACCTTTGATGCACTTACCTCACATTGCTATTGTCGGGCTCACCCCGACCCTAGAAGTGGGTTGACTACTCGCTCCTCATCATGCACATCATCATCATTATTGTTGAAAGAAAGCTACTTTGAATTAAAACTTCGAAAGAAAGTACAACCGAACTAGCCACTCCGCTCTCGCTTTACAAACTTCACTCGGCCTCCTCTCTCTCTCTCTCTAACTCTCTATTGGAACTGAATTGTGTGTAAAATTAGATACCTAAACTCAGCCCTATTGGCCTCTATTTATATATGTCGATAAGGACTCGAAACCTTATCTTTATTCTCTAAGATAAATTAAAATAAAAGTAAAAGCTAAAACTTCATGGTAACTCAGCCTCCTCCTGATAGATCTGGTATGGATGATAAGAAATCTCGACCTTTTGGATAAACGTGTAAGCTTTGGATAGAATTCTATCAAAATCGGAGTCGGATTCCTCTGTTGGCATGGTCGATATCGACCCTTAGACATCGATATCGACCCCTTCAAAACTTCATCTCGAGCTTCTCCTTCTCCTACTCGAACTGGCACTCGACTTCTATCAATTTGGTCGATCTGGCAGCATCGATATCGACCCCCAAACGTCGATATCGACCTCTTCTGTGTCGACATGCTCTGTTTCATTTTCTGCTCGATTCCTATGTCTCTGATGTGCTCGATGTCGAGGTCCCCAGTCGATTTCCACCTCTTCAGAAGACTTCGAGTTCTTTTTCCGCTCTTCCGAATTCGTCCATTTTTATCCTGTTTTCTGCGAAATCATGGAAACTCGTGCAAACCCATATATTTGATATTTAAGCATAAATTACACTAATCCCATGTTTTCCCATTAATATGTATGCAAAAGACGATAAAATGGATTCATATGTGCATAGAAAATATGGCAATTTGCGCGCACATCACTGTTGTAGGCTGAAATACATAAGCATTGTATTCAACCTCAAGGATCATAAGAATATTCCCGACTTTCGTAGGAAGGTCCTCCTTGGACACATAAAGGCTAAGAGTATCCCTCACTGATTACCTAGGAAATGGCGAGTGACAATAGCAGTTGGAGCTCTTCAACGTTCTAAGAAGGGGTGTTATAGAGGCTCTATTGTACAGTGATCCGAGCGAAGCAGTGAAGAAGAGGCCACAACTGACGAGTTTAAGTGTGGACGTTGTGGGGCACGCAAAGGCAGTTACATACTAGATGCAGACCCGAAGTGCAGACGAACCCATGATGACATTTGTAGTTTGCAAAATCTGCAACAACCGCTAGAAATTTTATTGTGATTTGTCTTCTGTTAAAGATCAAGTAGACTCTTTAGAGGGATGAGATGAGATTTGTTTTATAACTTTCAGATATAGCTACATCTAGTAGACAATTGTGGTTATGTAGTGAGATTAATCTTTATAGAGTAATTGAAAGTATTCATTCGTGCACAAATCAAATAAAGTACTGTAAATCTCATAAAGATTGCACATCATCTATTTCTATAATGCAAAATCATTCATTTTAACAAGACAGTAGAGTCAAAACTGGTCTTGTTTATGTGTTTACTTCCTTTGAATTATAAAATCTTGTATTTTGTACAATTGCACTTTATGTTGTTCATTTTCCATAAAAGAGAAATTGATTCGGACCCATCAAATATAACTCGATGCAAGGAATGAATCCACTTGTTTCAATAACAAAAACAACAACAATCATCCCAGTATATCTCGCATCTAATAGGGTCTAGGCTAGGGGTATATCTCACATCTAACAGGGTCTAGTACCT
Source organism: Persicaria maculosa (assembly GCA_963922045.1). Classification (NCBI taxonomy): domain Eukaryota; kingdom Viridiplantae; phylum Streptophyta; class Magnoliopsida; order Caryophyllales; family Polygonaceae; genus Persicaria; species Persicaria maculosa. Next base: position 8,420,596 of record OY998271.1, on the reverse strand, counting down.
AGTACACACCTTTCTCCAACAAAGTTGAGAGGGTGTTTTTGTGTGACCCAAAAGTGTTATAGAGATTATAAAATATATAGGATATGTAAGAAATATACAACACAAGATCGACTTAGGCACTCACATGAAACAAGCCAAACACAACGGTATGAAAAATCCTGAAGAGTTATGCCAACACTGTTAGGAGCATCATTCATATCAGAGAGGGTAAACTGTGCCCCCGAGGTGTGGTAGAGAGCGTATCCACCCCCTCCCCCCCACCCCTCCCCCACGTTCTCATACCACGACATCCCTTAATCTTCTTCCTTAGTTTAGTTTATTTTTCTATGACTATACTTGTCCTTTTGTGTTTTTTTTCCTTAGTTTAGTTTGTTTTTCAATGATTTTACTTGTCCTTAATTTAGTTGTTATACTTGTCCTTTTGTGTTTGTCTATGATTATATGTCGGTGTTTGGGCCACTAGGAAACACTCTCTCGACTTTGACGGGGAAAAAGTGCATACAACTTGGACCCTTAGACCCTGCCCAGGCGGGAAAAATGTTGTTGTTGTGCCAACTCTTGGCAATGTTCTGCGCTTGTGCATCTTCACTCTTCACACAAGTTGTAGCTGCTGTGCATTTTTTTTGTTGTGTGACGAAATTCCATCTCACAAGCTCAAAATCAAATTACTCAATTAATTTCGGTTCGCTTAGGTTCATAATCGAACCGGCAGAAAACCGAACCAAACCTATTAGTTTCGGTTCGGTTTAGTTTTCAATTCGAGCCGGTTCGACTCGATTTTAGACCGATGAACAATCCTAATAAAAATTTAGTTACACAAACAATTTTAAATCCAAACACACCTTAGACATAGGATGAAAATAGAACACGTGAGGGATTCGATCTTTTGTATATAGAGCGAGGACCGTTTTGGGTTTGTATCAGACCTTTGGTTCATAGGTAGGCACTTAGGTCATTACAATAGGGAGAGAAGGGATTCGAACTCGTGACCTATTGGTCACTACATGTCATCCTTAGCTTAGCTGGCAAGACTTGACTATTTTTTTTATTTTACTTATGTACTCTATAATGTCTATATATTTACCGGTTCAGCAAAATAAGGTGAGGGTTCTGTAAATTACAGAAAACTCAACGAGCCGATACAAAACCCTAGCCGTCGTCGACCTCGGCCTCTTCGTTCTCTCCTGTGGGCCAGAGAGGTTCCAAAACCCTAGATAAACCCTAGCTCCTCTCCGCCGCTTTATAACCCACAACACCCCCTCCTCAATTTCTACAATCACTCTCAGTCTCTCACTGTTTCTCTACCATTTCTCGCATCAATTATCCCGATCTTCTCTACTTCTCACTGATAATCCATGGCGCCCCCTGGCAGAGGTACGAATCCTCTCGTCCTCCTTGTTCTTCATTACAAAGCAGTGTTTTTTATTAGTTTTTTTCTTTATTGTCTTTGTTTACTAGTAGATATTGTTTTCCAGGTGGTTTCGGAGGCAGAGGAAGGGGAGATGGGGGAGGTCGAGGCGGTAGAGGCGGAGGTAGGCTTGGACCTAGGGGCGATTCCTTTAAAAGGCCCGGAGGTGGACGCGATGGGGGCTTCGGCGGCCGAGGCCGCGGCGGAGGTCGTGGTGCCGGCGGCCGTGGTAGAGGCCGCGGCCGAGGTGGACCCGGTGGGATGAAGGGGGGAAACAAAACCATTGTTGTTCCCCATAGGCACGAAGGCGTTTTCATTGCTAAGGGCAAAGAAGATGCGCTCTGTACTAAGAATTTGGTGCCTGGTGACTCCGTCTACAACGAGAAAAGGATTTCTGTTCAGGTCAGTTGCTTTTCTGTATCAATCTCCATGGATCTGACATTGATGATAAAAGTACAATCTTGAGTTAGGTTAGGTTTCTTACATGCTTATTTATGGATTTAAATTTCAGAATGATGATGGAACCAAAGTAGAGTACAGAGTGTGGAACCCTTTCCGTTCAAAGTTGGCTGCTGCAATTCTTGGTGGTGTTGATAACATATGGATTGTAAGTTGGGATCAAGTGTTTGATTTGTTTATGATGACTGCAAATTGATACCTCTGTGGATTAATTTATCATTGTTATATTATGTTAATTCAGAAACCTGGTTCTAAAGTGTTGTATCTGGGAGCTGCATCTGGAACCACAGTGTCACATGTGTCTGATCTTATTGGCCCTGTGAGTAATTTGCCTCTAATCATTTATTTTGACGGTGGAGTTTAATTTTGTAGAATTAGTTAATGATTTAGATGGTTGATATGCAGGAGGGTTTGGTTTATGCTGTTGAGTTCTCTCACAGAAGTGGGAGAGATCTTGTTAACATGGCAAAGAAGAGGACCAATGTTATCCCTATTATTGAAGATGCTAGGCATCCATCGAAGTACCGAATGCTTGTCGGTATGGTAGATGTCATCTTTGCTGATGTTGCTCAGCCTGATCAGGTTTGTTATAATGGTTTGCATTATCCACAAAACTTAATCCTCATTCATGGTTTCATTCATTTTCATAAATTTAGCTTGTTAAGTTTTCCTAAAACCCATAACTAGATTTTAAATCTTATTTATTCATTCAAATCTTTGAGACATTTTATGGCCGTCAGTTTTATTAGCCTCATGTTTGTTGTATGTAAATTTTGATTGTGAAGTTTTTCTAATACCCATAACTAGATTTTGAATAATATTTGTACATCTAAATCTTTGTGACATTTTATTGTCAGTTAAATTCATTTAGAAACGTGGCTTTCTTTTTTAACTCTCTTTCCCTCCTATGTTTTCAAAATAGTGATATCTTGTGAATCGTTCTTAAAGCTTCTTAAAGTGATGCTCTTTCATCATTGTTAAATTATCTGCATATGATGAGTAAATCGGATTCCCCTTCAAGACAGCTTGGGTGATGTCAACTCCGAATATCTGATGCGTACTATTTTACCTCGAATCTTGATAAAGTCTCTTAAGCTTTGTAAATGTGTTTTGGCAATGTCACTGATATTTAAAAAAAATAAAATTTGTGGTTTCTCTGCTTATCTAACTCATGTATGTTTATTTTTTGATTGTCTTGTTACGATTATCAAATTATCTGCACATGACGAGTATTACGGATTCCCCTTCAGGACAGCATGGGTGATGTCAACTCCGAATATCTGATGCGTTATCATTTTTTTCCCTTCATATCTTAGAAAATATTTATTTACACCTTATTTTTATGGCATTACAGTGACCTTACTCATCATCTCTTGCATTACTGAAATCGTGTTTACATGTAAATTAGAATCCCTCACTTCAATCCCTGCTACTTAGATATGCCTTAGATGAATAATATTATGTATTGAGTAGAACGATGACATTCTCCAGTGAATATAGTTATTAAACCAGAAAAAATTCATTGATACCCATCTTCGAATGTAAATTGGTAAGTGTATATGTTCACTACCTGTTATGCATTAGACATTTTGGTCTTACAGATTTTTATTTTGGTTGTCATTGCCAGGCCAGAATTGTGGCATTGAATGCTTCATATTTTCTCAAAGTCGGCGGACATTTTGTTATCTCCATCAAGGTTTGTCATTGTTAATCTCTAATTTTGGAGTTCTAAATTGGGCATTTGAAAAGCAATTTTGCATCCCTGCAAAATGTGTTAATCCATGTGAATATGTGGATGATAGGCAAACTGTATTGATTCGACGAGCCCTGCTGAGAACGTGTTTGCGTCTGAAGTGAAGAAGCTGCAACAAGAACAGTTCAAGCCAATGGAACAGGTTACCCTGGAACCTTTTGAGAGGGACCATGCTTGTGTTGTGGGTGGCTACCGCATGCCAAAGAAGACAAAGGCCTAGAGAAATTTTGAATGCTTTAGAACTTAAAATGTTATCTCCATTTTCTTACTTGTTGTAGTGTTCTGAAATGCCCCATGTAAAACCCTTGCTCTTGTTTTGTTGTTCTTTAGTCGACAAACCATTACAAAGATTGACGTCGGTTTTGGATAATGTCCCCATAATTCTCTTCAGCAGAAACAATTTCTACAGTCTAGATTTTGTACTCCATTTTTTTGTCCGGTGTTGCACAGCTTAGAGTGATAGCATCTATCACTTGTCACCAGAAAACACGATACAGTCCAACCAGCATGAACCAGCAGCAACCCTTGCTGGCTGGAAGAAGCTTAATGTTGATGGGGCAAGCAGGTGGCCGCGGTTTCATTCGCGATAGTACGGTGTGCTTCTCTGCAGGCCCTTGGCTTTCGTTAGTGGCCAGTTGCAATGCGCTTACAACGGGAGCTTTGGCGTATTCTTTTTATGGTCTCAAGTTGGCTAATTCAATGTGGGACTCCCATATAATCAATGTTGCAGTCTTGTCGATGAATCAAGGTGGGAGGTGAACATTCAGAAAGTGAGTCGGAAGCCGAAAATAATTGATAGGCATTTAGAATCAACAAAAGACTGAACATTTCTCAGTGAATTAATCGATTTATCTGACATTTTGTATTTTTCAAAACGAAATGCAAGTTTTTTCTCACATGTATTTTACAATACAAAGCTATATTTACAATACAGCCTGATGCACTATCTCTCTTCAACCTTTTGAGCGAAATGCGGAAAAAGAAAAGGAAAATACAAGGACCGACTTCATCGTCTCCACCCCGTGGGAACTATGAGATCACCCAAGGATGCCTTTGGCATCCAGGGGTCACGAGCCGATCATAGAAACCTGCTTTGTAAAAGCATATGTTTTGATGATTCATAGTCCAAGAGCTCCAACAAGAACCGAGACAATCGGGTTAGAAGATGGGTGGCAGGAGAGGGGTTTTCATCCGAATTCAATAGGGTTACAAGTTGGATGATTTAGCATGCCTTGCAATCGCGTGACAAGAGTTTTCAAATGATATACAAGGCAGGAAGTTATTTCTTGCAGACGTTGGAATATGCCACACAGATAGCCACATGCAAGATAAATCGTAAGATAAACAAAGCAATGTGTTTTCCTGGGATATTACCGACACCACCAAGTCCTCGAAAAAGCCAAATTTACATAAAGTCAATGCAACAAAACAAATGGCGAAATTTGTTGCCATGAACCCAACAGCAGAGTCTCATGTAAATTGGCCTTATTGGAAGTTCACATAGAAAAGAAATATCCCAATGACAGGATTGGGTATGTGTAAGCATGGAAGGGCTTCTCAGTAATTGCTCTTGTAGAAATTGTTTAGGAAACCGGAAATGCCTTGTTCTTTGTTACTTGAATCCTGCACAAGACCCGCTCCCACAACGTATTGACCAATAATGTGATGCCGCTGCTTTGCGTGCTCTACGACATTGTTCAGTTCTTCCGTTCCTTTAAAAACCAGCATGTCGATAACCTGCAAGTTGTTTAATACGAAAGTGGCAAGATGTGAAATACAGCACACGAAAATGATGCATCAAATTTTTTGTATCAAAATTACTAGAAACTTCTTTACCCTAGTCTCAGTAATCAGACCAACCATTACAATATTACAATGTACATGTTAGCATAACACCACCCTAGGCTTAGAGTAACAATTCCACCCCACCCCCTAATCAGAACCTGTTGCACATATTCAAACTTTTGAGCAACAACCAAGCACATATTCAACACAAATTCATAGGGCTGGCGCAAAGAAGAAACCAGTTGCAAGGGTCAGGTAATGGCCGAAAATCTAATACCAATTTACAAAGGTATAATCTGCAAGACGAAGACCAAACACACAGAATCTACATAAAACAAACCCCCTATTGACTACCCAATAGCTTAGAAGGCTCACCTTCATGAACTACACAGCCCAACCTCCAATGTGTTTCAAATGATATACAAGGGAGGCTCAAAGACTTAGAGCCTGCCTCCAGCTCATGTGACCAAGGAGCTTTATCACTTGAGGTTAGATTTCATTATCTCTGATCAAATTTATGTTAGATTGGCTTCGGCATTTTGCAGAGGCGATTTAATCGTCTTTACAGTAGTCAATAGCAATATTGCTATTCCCAGTCGCTTTAATGATTCTATGACAGAAAATGGCCTAGAGATGGGGTGATGTTATTCTAACATACACCATCAAAATGAGTGATCATATGTAATCCCCAGGGATAAGGATTGGATTAAGTGTAAAATTGGGTATATTATGGATGGCTAACCTAAACAGCAAGTAGTCAAAAACTTGACCCAATAATACAACACAATCAGACTCTCAAAGCATGTAACAGTGGCACTCTAAAGCTGCTTGACAGGAGTAACATAATAAAAATTCCACAGTAAGTTCAATTGGAATTTAGGATAAATTTTTTGAGTAATAGTGACCAGAGATGAGTTACTTATCTGCATATCAACATTTTCTCTTGAGCCTGTGGTAAAATGTGGAAGAATAGAAAAATCTATTCATATGTGGAGGTCATCCTACTATGCTCATAAATATATATGTGATAGATGATGCTCTATTTTCTTCACCAATCACAAAATCCGTGTTTTCCCCCATGACTAAACTAACAAACTATCCATATATTGTGCATGAATTCAGTAACCACTAAAAGGTCTCTAAACTCTCAGCCAACTTCATCAAGTCCAAATCAAAATGGATAATGGAAACTGAAATCCATGGAGAATCCTCAGCTGGTTTGGCTTCAGACTACACTTAAACGGGAAAAATTGGACCCATAGTTTAACAGATGAGCTAACAAGCAAAAATCCTATCAAGCACCAGATTCAGAAAGCAAACATAGCGTACTGTAAATTTGGAGTTGCAAATCAATCCTGAACAGCTGATAGGGCCACTAGATTGGAAGCACAAAAGTGGTTATTTCTCCTTAATTACAAAGTTGAAATCTGTCAAAACAGAAATGTGAAGTCCAATTGATTCTGATTTCAGAACCATTATACAACATCTAAACAATCTAAAGGAAATTTGAAATCAATTGGCATTTCCAGAAAAAAGGATACACATCCAAGGTCGTAGCAAAGAAACCCTAGCAAAACATCGGAAAAGGAAGAATCTTTAAAGGAAAGGGATTGATGAGAGACCTTAGGGTCGTCGACATGGGCGTTCTTGCGGATCTGGGAAGCGATGGAGGAACGGAGCTGGGAGACGGTAACAACGTCGTCGAGATTGTAGATATCCATGACCGTAGGGAGGGATCTGCAAGCCGCCTTGAAGAAGTCGAAAACTCGAGCACGAGCTTCTTCGAGGTTAGCCGAGTTCGGCGGCACCCTAACTGCCCTCGCCATGAACGCCATTTTCGATCTCTGGTTCTCTCAGAGGTACTCAGATCAGATGGGAGAGAGGAGTGTGTGTGCTGTGGCGAACAAATCCAACCCTTTCTATCCCCTTCCAAATTTGCGAATTGTTTGACCTTCTCACAAAATTAGGGTTTTTGTTCTTATATTTATTACGAACAATGAACAAAAATAATTTAATCTCACCTATTATGAATAATCCCAAAATTATTTGAACGCTTAAGTAGAGTAAAAATTTGAAATATTAGACATATAGTTTTAGTAACATAAGTCTAGTATTGATAAATGTAAAATGTATATCAAATTTAATTGGTAAGGTTTTTCTATAAGCTAGTAGTATGTAAATTTTTTTTTTGATACATGCAATAATTTGGATGAGGCTAGACCATGTTATTCTACTATCCAATAGCATTCTAACGAATGAAGATGTTGAGTTCTCTATCTCTCCGAAGATTTGGCGTGAAATGGATATAAAAACACCGAGTGATACGATCCGCACATCTGTTGACTTCACGGAAGATGTGTGAGAAGGATACTACATCGAAGTGCTGGGGGATGAGAAGAAAATTGGTGACGAGCATCTCAATCTCCCACGGACATAACCAACATTTCTTCAAAGCATTGATTACCGCTAGATTGTCACCTTCCACGGTGATATTGGAAAAACCAAGCTCTTTAGCCTTAAAGACCCCGAACATGAGAATCAACGCTTATGTCAGGATGGTTGATTGTTGTTCAACCTGAGCCCCTCCACAAGCAACCTTTTCACTACGATAATCTCGAATAATGAATCCAATCGTCGTCGGGCCGAGGTTGCAATTGCTACTATTAAAATTAATTTTGTAGGTTTCTTCTAGTGGTTTTTCCCATATGAGATGTTTTTCATTTTTTAGGGGGTTGGTTCTAAGGCTCCGTTTGGTATGATTGTTTGAATCGGAATCGGAATCAGAATGGAATCAGAAAATCGTAATGACCCATTATGGAGCTGTTTGTTTGGTATGTTGTCGGAATGAACTATTCCTAAAATAATAAATAAATAAATAAAATAGTCATAAAAGTAATCATAGTAATAGAAATATAATATCAGGCTATCAATAATAAACATTATTATTTTTATTAACAATTAAAATAAAATATATATTAGATAAAAAAATAGTGACAAAATAATACTAGTAATAGTAATCTATAATAATAATATAAAACTAATATATATGTGTGTGTGTGAAATAATAATAAAATAATGATAAAAATAATATTATTAATATAAATATATTATTATTATTAAAAATTAAAATATTATATATATAATATATTAAATAATAAAATATTGATAATATAATATAATATAATTACTAATGGAGAATTGATGGATTTATGGGTTGGAATGGAGGATTACTAGTATTTTGATGGGAATGAAATTGACTACAAAATTGGGAATGGATGATTCCCGGAAATCATTGCGATTTCAAGTTTTTATCATACCACGCGCTTAAATCGGGAATCATTCATTACGATTCTCGTTTTTTATTCTCGGGAATGGATACCAAACAAACCCTAATTGTTGATTTTTAGTCTTGTTGCCCAAACTTTTTGGTGTCTTCACAATTCTTTAATGTCTGTTATGTCGTGTATTCCATGTTTTGTATTGTAGTTGAGTTAGTTTGGTAAAAAAATTTCTTGTTTCGATTTGTCCACAGACACCACCATGCTATAGCAAGAGTTGCTTTTTGTTTGTCGTTTAGTTTGTCGAAGATTTCTATAGTGTTTCTCGTTATGTTTCTATCACTTCTGTCAATATATCTTGTAGAACTTGTTCAATTGTTGGGTCCAACCGTCGAATGAGACTTATAGTGTGATGACACTTGATGAATAAGTGTTTGGAGATTTCTTCAATGATTGCATATTTGCATGGAGTGCATGATGTTGGGATTGTAACTCCTTTATTTGCTAGTCTAGTCTTGGTTAGGATTCCGTCGAGATAGAGTTTCCATAGAAAGTTTTTAAACTTGGGTTGGATGTTTAATTTCCATATCCATGTCGTGTTGTTTTGCTCAATGATGTTGTGTTTTATAATATATCTTAAGGCGCTTGCAGTGTTGAACCACCCATTAGTATCTGTCATCTAATATAGTTTATCATTGATTGAGTTGTCTAGCATGAATCATGAATGTGTTCTCATTTTTCTGCACAACTGAGAGGGGCAATATTTGAGTCAGTTCATCAATTTTTCATTTATGGTCTTCATTTATGAAGCTTTCAACTTTGGTGTTTTCTTCTATTTAACTATTTTGTAGTTGTCTTCCTGCTAATGGTTCTCCAATCAAACCATCTATCATTCCAAAAGTTAATGATTTTTCCATTGCCAATTTGTCAATCTTTGTAGAATTCTTCTTTTATCTCCATAAATTTTATTTCATTGTCACGAGGCATTTACTTTTTTCTGATATGTAAGGATATGGTTTTCTTTTAAATATTTGTTGGTTATTGTTATGACCCAGGGATTTTGCAGTTATGCAAGAATTGTAGGTACATCCGTACATATTTGATAATTTTATGTAAATTAACTTATTAGAAATGAGAAAAAGAATATATTTGTGAACCTAAAAAGAAAAACTCTAAAAATTTTCAAAATCTAATTAAACTTTAATTTTAGCTTAATCTCATTTAAAGTTATATAATATTAAAATTAAAAACTTTTTTTTTTGATAACTTTGTCGAGTGAAATCATCACCTGGAAAATCAATCGATATAGACATCCAGTACCTTGATAGATCAATAGTCGAGTAAAACTCAAGAGCATGATGTATTGCTAAGAAGTCAAAACAATTGATCAAAGATGAATCAAAGCAATCCGACATGAAAGATGAGGAAATCACCATTTGCATACCTTAAGCAAAGATATGTCTTGATCTCTTTCTATTACAGTAATAAAATAAAATAAAATAAAATAAAATAAAAATTTGATGTACATAATAATAGACTGAAAAACCATCAAACTGGTAAATCATATGCACTGAGTTATAAGCAATCAACACATTACATCAAAAAAAAAACCCATAGATTTGACTACCTCTCAACAAATGGTAGGAGAGATGGGATGAAGCAATAAAAACAGCATCACTCAGCTTTCAAGCTAGCTAGTTTATAAAATGGTGAAAAGATTTCTAGAGTTAATAATATGTGCATTTGGGCAATGGATATCATCATCAGATTAAGAGCTAAAAAAACAAAAGAAAACAAAGAGATACAGAGAAAGAGTTACAGAAAACCACTTCTGAATCAGATTTTGACTACAAACAACAAAAGCCCCTTTCTTCCTCCTACTCCAATCTTCTTCTTGATCATTCATTAATGTCACACCCTAACCTGTCTACTGCACTTTGCATGTTGTTTTAGGGTTTTTGCCCCCAATTTCTGTTTATTTACTCTCTCGGGCGCGCGAGCCAGAGGGAACTGAGAGCGCGGAGCCTGGAGAAGTACTCGTGGATCGCGAGCAGGGCACGAGCTGCCTGCCGTGTGGTCAGTATTCGGTGCATTTGTTGAAGCGTTTGTTGGCGCAGATTATCAGCCTGAAGCAAGGAGATCGACAGTGTTGAAATAGGGTTTAGTGTGAAATGTTTCAAGGCAAAGGGTTGTAAAGGAAGGAAGGTGCTACCTGGCGAATGAACCCTTCGAGAGTGCCGAGTTTGCCCATAGCCATAGCCATCTGACCCATGTAGTTCGCAACGTTCCCTGAGGAACCGGATAAGCCAGGTGTGCTGCTTGACAGCGTCTCGGCTAAAGATTGTTGCAATGCTTCCATTCCTTGTGAGAGCGCGTCTTCTGCCTGTTGGGAGGACTCTTGCAAGCTGCCAATGGCGGCTACTTGTTGTTCGGTCAAGGGCTCTAATTGACCTACGAGGAGCTGCAAAAACGATATTTGAGTTTTTATTGCAGTTAGAAGCAAAGAACACCGGGCTGCATATGTAATATCGAGACACGCACCTTAAGTAGCTCAGAAGAACGAAAGCCACCAAGCCATAAGAAGCATCTCTCAGCAGGTGTCTTCCACATACCCGATAGCAGATGGAAAACATCATTCTTTGCTGCATTTGCCTTCAATCTGAAAACCTCATCATAATGTGCCATGATGCCATCAACGATAATCCGAAGCTCAGCATCACCAGCGTGAGCATTAACAGCTGATCTCAACTCGTTGATTTGGCGGTTATGCTCCTCAAGCCACCGCGCATATTCCACATCAAATGCCATGGCCCCTACAGAAGTATTATCAGGAGAGTAAATCAATCAGCGGTTAACATAAAGGATACATCTAGCATATTGGATGTTTCTCAAGACGATAAAATGAAAGCAGCCGAACACGTTACATAATAAACTTGGTGCAAGTCACATAAAAATACTCTGATCGGCACTTTTGTGAATTCCATCACTCGATTGTTTGACATAGAGGAAGTCAAACGAAGATGTAGAGAGATTCTTAATTTTGTTTTCGCTCAAAGTTTTGGATTTTTCAGTAGGAGGATTTTCACTCTAGATGGCTATCTTTCGCGACATGCTCACTTTTCTCACATAGCAGTATAATAATAAAAGCTGCCCTCATATTATTTTTTGGAAAGAGACGGTACCATTTCCATTCATTGAATGCGCGGCCTGATCTCCTTGACTTGAGATGAAAATCCCCTGATAGAAAATCACAGAAAAACTGTGAGAAGGATGGAATAGGTGGAAATTCAGATAGCTGATACAAAATGTAAAGGCAGCAGCACCAATAATGATGATAACCACATTCAACCTGCTGCCGTGCTCGCTGAAGCTCCTGCTCCAATTGAGTTAGCTTCAGCCTGCTACTCTCGAGTTGTTGCACATATGCCTACACCAAGAAAACAAAAGAGCACTGAGTGAGAATAGGATGAAACCTGACAATTTTACTGGTAAGTTAAAATTTTATTTGTAGGACTATGGCAAAACCGGTCTGATCTTAACAAGTTGCCAATCTACTAAACCCCCTTTGACATGACTATTGAAATGCATACAAATAACAACAAATTCAGAAACCGGTTGAAATTGGAAGGCTAAGAATGCATTTGAACATTAGTAGGTTCATCTAGGTCTGCTATTAGTTGTAAGTTACCACAACTAATAGCAATTGGGTAGGTTCATCTAGGTTTCCTAAACTCTAATCTCATCACAAAAATTCAATGAAAAAAGGAGATTATGTCCTCCGATAGCACCTCTAGAAATAAGATTGTAGAATATGGAGGTCCGATATCATTCAAAGCCTCAACCCCTCTACCCAATTTCATGATAAGATTAAAAGTAAAAATAAAAAGTTCAAAATTCTGCTCCTGTGCACAAGGGAAACTAGTCAACCTTACTGGTAAAAAAATTTGTGGCAAACAAATCATCCACTTCCCAATATGTGGCCAATGAAAGACAATTAAATGAACAAAAAATTATGATCTTTATCAAAATTGCATTCAGAGATTAAACTACTAACGTACATACAAACACAAAATGAAATGAAAGCAGCATTATGATCTTTATCAAAATCACATTCAGAGATTAGTCTTTGAAAATTACATGTTGATAACCAAAACAATGCCTGAGATTATAGCCAACTTAATTAATAGGAAAGGCAGAACAATCAGAAGTTTGCTAGACATGATATGTACCTAGAGTCATGGCCAATGAAAGACCTAGTTCGGTTTCTTAACAGTAAGCACCCTAACATAAATATGTCAAAATTATTGAGCTTATAGTTCAAATCACTACAAGCATTTGTGTGTGTGTGTAAAAAAAAGAGAAAACAATGAAGATGAGGGAAACAATGTACCACTTACTTTCTTCCTTAATCGGCTTTTTCTTGCAGCCTCGCGGTTTTGCGCAAGCCTCCTGAGAGTCTAGAAAACATGCACACAGACACGTTCTTAAGACAAACGACTATGTCAAGATAGTTTCATAAGAAAATTATGGCATCTCATAACCTTCTGATCTTTATTGTCCTTTGATCTGTCACTTGAATCAGAACCTGCATTGGCTATAGATAGACCCTTTTCAAGCTGCAAAATCATCACCAAGATATTAATCCAGATTTAAGGTGACAAATGTTATAACAAGCCATCAGAGGTGAATTAAATAAAACAATTTAAAGAAACAAAATCACCACAGAGACTGAATTAATTGATCTTCAATCCAAATATAAGAATCCATTTGATGAGTTTCACGGAAGTAGATTACCATAAGATTTCTATCCTCTGTATCCACATCTGTTGAGATGTCAGTCCTTGGACTACCATCTGCCATGGCTGACTCACCCCAGGTCTCGTTACTACAGATAGAATTAGAAACCACGTTTAGCCGTTTACTGTTTTGTGATGGCAACCTCTCACAGGCTGATACCCTATTCCAATAGCTGATGAATTTGTATTAATGGAAGCAGATGCCTATTAGAGAAACAAACAGGCAAAAAAAAAACAGCAGGTTAACAATCAAAGCTGAAAATGAAGCAAAAAGATCTGAAAAAAAGGTAAATATTTCATTATTTATCATATGTTTACAAGAGGCCAATCCATGAATTCATTTGTTGGATTACTAGCAATTTCTTCTTCTTAAATTGCAAAGGACTATGCAATTCATCTAAACATCCCTCGGTAATTTTAGAGAGAGATACACTTAAACGCAATAGATACTATCTATGTCAAGACATTACTTGTTCTATTCCCTTAAACACCCCAACTAAAGCTTCCCTTCTAGAAATTTCTTGAAGGGGGAACGGAAAAAAAAAAAGTCCCACACCAAAAGTTCCTCTAGAGTCTAGACTACAACACCTATAAGTTAGATGGCCACCTCCTCCTTCAACTCCATACCTCAATAAAATACATTATGCATAAACAGGCTAAACAAGGCAAAAGCAGTTTACAGCCAGCTAATTTGACAGTTCCACCAACATTTCACAAATCCTATGCAGCAATTACACGGTTTACGCCCAGTGCAACACATGTTGAATTTTTTACACAAGCCCTTCTCGCTCACCGTGAATGACACAACCCAAATCTTTTACATTATTGGAGGATTAAATACTTTTTCATTTGACAAAAAACAGTAAAAAAAAAATATCACATCTGTCAAGCCGTCAAAGCATATTCATAGAAGTTTAGTTCGCAATAGAATAATTAGCACCAGAGCATAGTGCTTTTATGCGCAAAGACTTTAGACTTGTGCATTCAGAAGTACAGGGACTACAGGCAACACTTTCAACTAAAATTTATTGCACGACACATGCATGTTAACATACCTGATTTCTCCAATAGTCCTGATTTCTCCTCTAGTCCAAAATCAGAATATCAGCATAAATGGACGTAGCTTTTGTCTGTTCAGCATAAACAAACACAAGTCTAAGTAACTAAGCAGATAATACAACTTCAAACCGAAAACCTACTGACAGCAGCATCAAGTTTTAAGAAAATACTCAACCATACAATGTTCATTAGTAACTTCTTTTGGTAGACACTCATTTGTCCACATTCTGAAAACCATAAACAAGTACCAAACACTAATTTGGGGCAACCTCTTCTTATGAATCAAGTGGAATTTAGTTGAAAATTCAATATGATCCACCATTCCTAAATCATCCAATTATGCATGTACTGGAATAATTAAAAAATCCATTCAAAAATTACCACTTTCAATAGTACTTTTCTTTAAAATTCTGTTATATATAATTTGCAAAGCATTAAGGAGGGTTCCCATTACAACAGCTTTCGAAGCTATCAAGCTTTCTAGATAACATTTCCCAACAAGTGTTAACAGAAATTGCAAACTTACATAGCAAATTTGAACATCTCCGTCATATGTTCTCTCCAGCAGACATGATCTTAAGTTCCCGTCCTTCTATATAGCTATCCCGCAATGCAAAACTACAAGAAACCAAAATAAAAGCATTACAGGCTGGAGAAAAATTACTCTGCAAAGTGCATCACAGCAAAGGAGAGGGTCATTTGGGAACGTCAAAGTCAAAACAACATCAATGAAACAAAACTATAGGTGTTACAGCAACATCCATGAAATAGAACTACACCGAATAGCAGTATTTTAATACTAGAATTCACAACAAAGGCAGGGAAAAAACTGACTGAATCATTTAAAATCATAGCTCCTGGAGCAGATATTGTTTAGGTTAAGTTAAATCATTTCCCTATGAAATATCTAAGGTAACCATTGATGCCCAAATCAAAAGAAACCTAAACATATATGTTCCCTATAAAATCTAAGGTAACCATTTAATGCTATAATTCACTCCCAAGGCAGGGAAAGAACCGATCTGAATCATTCAAAATCATCACTCCTGAACCAGCAATTGTTTTGGTCAAGTTAAATCACTTCCCTACGAAATTGAAGGTGACCATTAAAATACTAGAATTCACTACAAAGGCAGGGAAAGAACTGATCTGAAACATTCAAAGTCATCACTCCTGAACCAGCAACTGTTTAGGTTAAGTTAAATCACTTCATGCCCAAATAAAAAAAACCCTAGATGAAAGTGAAATGTAAGCATTTACATCATAGTGGAAAATACAATCACACTCTTCAGCATAAATCCAAATAACACAAATCTTGTACTTTCAAGATTCCCAATAGTACCCTACAGAACCCAAATAAGAAATGGAATTTGCAAGAGAGTTACCCCAAGAGCAATGCAGATGATGAATTCATATAGGATACTAAGCCTTCAACTGTAGCTAGAACTGTGAATAAGCGCCAGTGTAAAGAAGATGAACTTACCACCCCAATAAAAGTGCTACACGGTAAACCCATCTGAAAACCCAATATGTAAATATCAAACCACAATCCAAACCAAAGAAAGAATGAGCAACAAACCCTAGAAACAGAAGAACCGGATAAATCCAACTCTATGTTCAAGATTGGTTCCAAAAACCCTCAATTGAGCACAATAAGCTAAATAAACTGAATATCACAAATGACAATAAAATAAAGCAGAGCGAAGTAAACTAGAAGAGCAACCAACCAAGCAGCACAAAAAAAGGCACAACAAAGGAGTAAACTGAAGACCCAATCAGCAATTACCCAATAGCCCAATCCCAAACTCAATTTCAACACCACCCACGAACTAATTAACTCGGAATAAAAGAGGATCTTACTGAAAACTGCTTTTCACTGGAAGCAAATTGGTGAAAAATGAACCCCCTTTTCAGCTTCTTCAATCTAAGCCACCAAAAACCCAAAACCCAGCTGAAATTTTAGATCTCTGGTACTCTATTTTTTTCCCTCTTTCCTTGAATTGAGTAGTATGGATGAAGGAAAGTAGGGAGGGGAAGAGAGAGACACGCTTGGACTTTGGATCCTTCCAATCTCAAGACGTCTTTTTGTGGCACACAAATCACCCACTTCCCAAGGCTTATTAATTTAAGTCGAGTGCTTTGACAAGTACTCCTTATACTCTCTTTTTTAATTAATTAATTAATTAATATATATATCCATCCGTTCGGCAAAACTTGTCATTTTAGGGTGTTATTTTTGTTCAAAAAAACTTATCATTATAGGTATTTTGCCCTTCACTTTACAAAAATGTCCTTGATATGATTGATGGTTTGTTAGTTGTAGTTTTCGATAAAGTAAAAAAGGAGGGTAATAATTGAGGGTAAATTAGTACATTTGTTAATTGTCTTAAAACTTATAAAATAAACTAAAATGACAAGTTTTGCCGAACGGAGGGGGTATATTCTACTTGAAATGTACCCTTTAATGCAAATATTACCCCTCAGTACACCAAAATCTACTACTCCGTAGGTAATTTATTATACGGAGTATCATTTTTTTAATTTCTTCAAAACTAAAGACATTTCTCAAAAGTAGAGATTAAAAATATCTATAATATCTTCTTTTTAATAAGAAAAATGCATTAAAATGACCAAATATAATTCATTTTTTCTACTCGAATATATAATGTAATGAAATAGTTTAAGAGATCAAAAATAAATTAATTTTCAAATTTTAATCAATTTAACCATTTTAAATTTATTTTTTAGATTTATAGATTAAAAACTAATCTCAATTTAATTTATTAATGTATACCCAAAAAATAATATATTCCACAGTCCACCACACCATGGTAGGTTAATGTATTTTTACTGATTTTTAGAGAAAAAAATATGACATGAAAGCATGAAGTGGCATAATTAGTGGATGGATGCGTTTCAGTCATTTGGACTGTGTGACCTCACAACACCCCCACTCCCTTCACTGCTTTGTTTGGTGTACACGCGCTTTTTTTTCTTTTCTTTTCTTGTATTCTGTATAAAAATTATATTGTCTTGTTTTTAATATGGATTAAGTGAGATCATAATTTTAAATAATACTCCTATATCTGATATTTTGAATTATTATATTTTAAATATAAACAAATTTAATACTTTAAGTTCAATTGAATAAAATCACTGTTTTTATTTGGAAAAATGTATGCATGTATATTTATATATCACAATTAATTTAGCCTTTTTGTGCGAAAAATATAATTTCACCAATATAATATAATCTCTCGATTAAGCTGTTGTTTACTATTCATACATATTTTTGATAAAAATCAAAACTATATAAAATATTATTTTTATATAAATTTATTAATAAATTTTTACTTATTACGAATAATTATAAAATTGTGAAAAAAATTATAAAAAAGTTAATATTCTATACCCCTTCGTTTCTTTTTAAGTGACTTTTTCAAGTCAAGCACGTAGTTTTAGAACGGTAAAAATTAAATTAAATATTAATAATTTAATAATTTTTTAATAATATTATACTTATCACTAATAAGTATGAGATTATTGAAAAAAATTATTTTAAAAAATTATTATTTTATATAGTTTTTCACACCTTAAAAATCATGCATTAATAGTAAAAAGTCACTTAAAAGGAAACGGATGGAGTAATTTTTATCAATCAAAAAAAATATATAAATCGTAAATGACGGGTTTTTGTCGAACGAAGAGAGTATTTAGCTACTCCATCCGATTGTAAATTTGTAAATATAAGACATGTGACTTGTGTGCACGTAGTTTAAGTAGCTAAAAACTATATAAAATATTAATTTTTTTTAATTTTTTACATTATACTCCGTAATACTTATTATTAATAAGTACGTGTATAAAAGTCAAATGTCTTATATTTACAATCAGAGAGAGTACTATTTATGTATATTCTTTTTTCAAGCACTCAACACTCATTTATTTTGTTTTTACCAATACTAAAACATTTATATGTTGAAAGACATTGTGTTAGTGGACGAGATGAGAGATGGGGTGAGTAGTAAGTTAGAGCATTGGAGAGAGATGTTGGAAGGTAAGGGCTTCAAACTGAGTAGAATAAAGACATACTAATATTTAGAGTTCATATTCGGAGAAGGGGGAGCCTGGGACCAGGACGCGATGCTTGGGGAGGACAGTCTACCGAGAAGAGATAGTTTCAAGTACTTAGGGTCGGTAATGCAGAACGATGGAGGTGTGGATATGGATATCAAATATCGGATTCAAATGGGATGACAAAAGTGGAGGGCTACATCAGGAGTTTTATGCGACAGGAAAGTGCCCCCAAAACTCAAGGGAAAAGTCTACAAAGTGGTAGCTAGACCTGCTTTGATGTATGAGGTTGAGTGTTAGGCGATTACAAAGGCACAAGAGCAAAGGCTAATGGTAGCAGAGATGAGGATGATCAGATGGATGAATGGACTTATTAGACTCGACAGGATCAGAAATGAGGTTATCCGCGATAAGGTAGGAGTACGCAGTATTCGAGATAAGTTGAGGGAGTCAAGCGTCAAGGCTTCGTTGGTTTGGTCATGTGCAGAGGCGAGATCCGAGTGCACCGGTGCGTCGGTGTGAAAGTTTGGAGATTGATAGAGTACGGCGAAGCATTGGAGGAAGGTGATTAGACAAGAATTAACATGTTTGAACCTTAATGAGAACATGGTCCAGGACAGAATGTTGTGGAAGAGCATCATTCATGTCAGAGATGGTTAGGTTGGGCCTTAGAGGAATATATATCGTATCCTTTCCCCACCCCATTCCTACCCCATGTCTTTTCCTAAGCTCTTTTACTATATCGTTTGTTATACTTATCACTTTGATTTGTTACGCATTTATGTTAGTGTCGGGCTACTCGAAAATACTCTCTTGACGTTGTCAAAAAAATAGTGCGTATAACTTTGCCTCCCAGACCCTGCCTAAGCAGGATAAACTGGGAATGTTGTTGTTATATCGTATTGACTAGTGAGCATACCCAACACTTGGTAAATTGAATTGAGATCCCTATCTCCTAATTTCTCCTGTCACTTGTGTATTCATTTATTAGAAAAAAAAATTAGTTAAAATTAAAATAATAGATTTTTTTTTTTAAATGAGGAGATTAAGAGTATGGATAGAAAAGGGATTAGTATATATGGTGACCTTTAGTTCTTTACTGAGGTAAATTATACCACTTTCCACTGGCTTTGACAATAACACCATAAAAACATTGAAAATACATGGTCTTCAATTTTTTCAACATAACAACATAAATTATTGCCTTGTGCATCATGAATTGCTCTATCCTAATTCCTAACAAAATGCAAATATTAAACCAACTACAATGAATTAGCATGTAACATCTTGGGCTTCTTGGCCATGCTTTGGCCACATATAAATACCTCTAAAGCCTCAAAAGAAGCAAAGAATGAAGAATCATAAGGCGCGGAATCGCGCCCTCATCGAGCTCGATTATTCCAAACTATACATCACCTGAACCGCCTTCTCTGGCACCGTGCTCGTGGTCTTGATGCCACTTCAAGAAGCCGTCAATGAGGGCTTCTCTCAGCCATGGATAGCGGCAGCTCTCAGCCGCTTCAGGGATTCTGAGCCAGAACCTTTCGTGCGTGCTCTGCTCCGGCCATGAGGCTAGCTCCTCCTTCACTAGCAATGCAAACATGGCTGCTTTGCAATGCCCTTCGCGGCAGCACTCTTCCTGCAGGGTCTTGCCCTTGAACTCGTAGTATCCGAGAAATCCCTGAATCATTTTTCATAGCAATGACTTGATTTATGTTACCGCATATACATAAAATTTTTACTTAAAAAAACTGTTGCAGGTATTAGTTTGTTATAAAATTGTTGCAAGTTTTCATACTAAAGTTTTACAGTACAAATGATGGTTTGATACTACATGACAGTAAATTCAGGAGTTTAGTTAGTCATAAATGATGATTTGATGATTCACTTGAGTACTTGACACAGTAAATTCAGGAGCTTAGTTTGTCATAAATGTTGGTTTGAGATTCACCTATTAGATGATGACACAGAGAATTCAGGAGGGAGCTTGTCATAAAATGATGGTTTGATGATTCACCTATTATATACTCCGTAACACAGTAAATTCAGAAGCTTAGCTTGTCAATAAATGTTGGTTTGAAAATTCAACTTTTACAAATGCTGGTTTGAAGATTCAGCTTTTACATGACAGTAATTACAACAGCTAATTTTCCAAGTGTTGGCAAGCACATGGTTTTGGGTAAATTTCACAAAACCACCCTTGAATTAGGGCACTTTTCACAAAATCACCCACAAACTAGGAAATCTTCCAAAACCACCTACAAATAAGATTTGCTTTCAAAGAAGTGAAAAAACCGCCTATAACCGTTTTTATGCTTAAAAATCTTTAAAATTGCTTATTCTTAAATATTTTTATTTTTTATTTTACAAAAAGATTAAATTTCACAAAGAAAGTATCAAAATAATATTGTAACACTTTTTAAACATAAAAAGAGATATGGGTAGTTTTGTGAAAAATCTTAATTTAAGGGTGGTTTTGTGAAATTTAACCCTACTGTTTTTCTATCCTGGCATAATGTAATTGTACATTTGGCTCTCAGACTGAGGCAAAGAGCTATGAACAAGGAATATCTTTGTGCTCAAATATAGTTGCCACACAAATGATCCAAACTAAAAAGATAATCCAAGAACTTCAACAAGCCTTGGTATTCACATTCACAGAATCACTTGTTGGGTTTGCGATTGATTTACGGTGTTCATTACACAAAGTACACACTTAAGTGTTTTGATTGTTTGAGTGATCTGCCTTAAAGTTTACAGTGAAACAAAATCCATTTTCCCTAGATAAGTTTGTGTTCTTTCATTATACTGAAAAAAGAGGACCAGGTGGAAAATTGAAGTTATGATATTATAACAGCAAGAAGGAAAAAAGAGCATAAATTACAACAGATGAAGAACAGAAAGAAGCTGTACCATTAGATCTCCCCTAACACCAGCTTCTTCAACTGCTTCCCTTGCAGCGGCTTCTTCTTTCGTCTCATCAGTTTCCCATCCTCCCTGAAAAATAATCCAAGGAACGCCTTCAATACATCAGAATCAGACCAAAGCAGCTTAATAGTTACTAAAATTAACAATTGAAAAGTAACTGTCACTTTTGTTTTACAATATGCGTTCAAATGTTTAAATTCTTGTCTGATAACTTTACAGGAGCTAATGCTTAAAGACACATTTGATCTATTGTCTGTCAATCATGGAAACATAGTCCACCAAAATGAACAACCAACCAAGAACAGTAGCCCTAGTAGAAGCCTGTAAGCTTATTGACTTATGGTATACCTTTGGAAAGAGAAGACCGTGTCCATTCGTTGAATTGATCATAAGCACCTCCACTGTGTTCTGTGTGCTCCCATCGCTACTTCCATCTGAAGTCTTGTACCGAAATGGAATACAACTGCATGCCAAAGTATACTTGCTTAGTTAGCATTCGTAGAATCCATTACCATTTGAAGATCAAACAAGTACTCTAAAAGAATCTATGCTAACGCAATTAGTACGGCGTTCATCCAGACCCAAAAACGACAATCTAAACTTGGTCTGGATTGTCCGGATTCCCCATCTCACACACCTTTAGGTTGCTAATCAACAATCCATCATTTCTGCAGTCATTTCTTTTACCAACAGTGCTACATATAACACCAATTAAGCGAAATGTCGCAAACCGAATGCCAAGGTACACCATTTAGAACCCCACACATCGAATGTGGGGTTTATATAGACTTGTATAACAATTAAAAAAAACTGTATACACTCTCTTTAATCCCACATTCCCAACCAATTCAAATTTCTCAGACCAAGTCAAAATCTTGCAACAAACAAAGATGAAAATTGCCCAATGGAACACAAGAGATTAAACAATCAAAACAATTAATGCAAAAAACAGTTTCCAACAAAGAATGAATGGATGAGCCATTGGCATAGACAGCAACACCCCCGGAAAACGACAACATCCCAGGTATATATATAAATAAACACAAAAACACAGATATATATACACAGAGATGGGGAGAGGATTTAATGGTGTACCCGGCAACAAGGCGACAGCCGTCCTGGTATCTTTGGCGCTGACGACCCGTTCTAGCCACTAAATCACACATCTTTATCCTCTTTACTCTTTAGCCTCGTTCAGATTGGGGATTTGAACAGCTGAAGAAATCAAGGGTTTGTGCGTTTAATTTATTTATAACGAGGGAGGGAGACGTTGCTTTCAAACAGAAGCGCCGAGATTTGGATTGAGGGGTCCAATTTCTCAAATTGACACCTCCGACCATCAAAATTAAAGTCCAAAATCCAAATTGGCGACTTCTATTCATCCATCTGAGACAGAGGAGGGATTAAATTCGCACCCACTCGCTCCAATTCGAAAATGAAACCCGGATAAAAGTCTGAAATGGCGAACCAGGGCAAATCCCAGAAGAACACCCACAGGAACAAAACAAAGGGGGGATGGAGATGGTCAAAGTCGGGAGTCACGTGGGCGCGGGGGATGCCTGATGGGTAGGTCAAGATTCAACGTGTCACCGTGGAATTAGTCGTCATTGCTCATCTGATTCACAATAAAAAGTGCATCTTGCTGCATCACCTTCCATAATTAGCTTCCAAGAACAGCTTGTCTTTTTTAGGGTTTGGGCGTTTGGCGTTTTCTGAGAGGGGAGTTTCGTAGGAAAATACCCCCAAAATTGAACCTACATTATTGAGATTTTGTTTATTTGGATTATGCACTTTTGAATTTTAAGGAGTTGGATTAGTGTAGTTTGTCATCATCATCTTCACTTTTTTTTCATGTCTTATTTATGTTAATTGAAATGATTTTGTCCTTAAGGACTTATAAAATAAATTTACTTTAATTAGATCAATATCCATCATTTAATTGAAACACGTTATTTTAGCTTTCTACAAATATAAAATATTAATTTTTTTTACATTGTAATACTTACTATTAATAAGTATTATAATGTAAAAAATTTAATTAAAAAATTAATATTGTATGTAGTTTTTAGCTTCTTAAACCACGTGCACAAAGTCAAATGTCTTATATTAAAAATCGGAGGGAGTATTATTTTAAAAATATAAAATAACATTGTTTTTTTTAAGAAAATGATGAAAATGATATATTTTAATTAGCCAAGAGTAAGAAAGATGAATATAAGACAAATTAAGTGGACCATAATTATTGAAAACCATAGATTGGGTTATCTAAAAATGTAGATTTAATTAAGCTAACCCCTAATAAGTTTCTTATTGTCAAAAATTAATTAGTTCAACCGATGTATTAATTTGCTTGATGAGTTTGGTCAGTTTGGTGTCATTGATGACGAAAGTGCAAGTTTTACTTCCATGACCATGTATATGTTGCAATGACACTCTAAATACATGTCTATATAATGTATTAATTTGATGGGTACATGTTTATTAAAAATTCATCTACTACCATTCGAGCCAGGGGCGGAGCTGAAGGGGGACCTAGGGGGGCACGTGCCCCCTCTCTCATTTGACGAACTACCTATGTGTATTCTC
The DNA here is from genome assembly GCA_963922045.1 of Persicaria maculosa. Lineage (NCBI taxonomy): Eukaryota > Viridiplantae > Streptophyta > Magnoliopsida > Caryophyllales > Polygonaceae > Persicaria > Persicaria maculosa. Next base: position 8,396,470 of record OY998271.1, on the reverse strand, counting down.
CTCGTCGATAGCTTCGTTTTGATATATAATACGCCTTAATCCGACATTTGAGTAAAAAGTTATGACTGTTTTAAAATTAAAGGTATATTAATCACTTTAATTTTGTTTCAATAGACTATAATGCTTTTATATTTTACTTAAATTAAAATTCACATACTATAATTCATCTCGAGAGCTTCGAAATGAGAGGTTATACTAATTATTTTGACAAGTAGATAAGAAGTTGTACAAGTTTAAAAATTTTATATCTAGTTATACATTATTATATATTATGAGTGCAACAAATTATATATTACCTAGGTTGTTATTTGAGCCAAACAATTCTAGTATTGTATGATTATATTTAGCTCATTTAGAAACAAGTCAAGCTTGAGTCGAACCTATATTTGAACTTGAGCTCATACTCGACTTGTTTAGTAAGTGAACGAGCTTGAGCTGAGTTTTTTTCCCAAGTATTATGTAACTTTACTTGCTCGTGACATAATAAGTTAAAAGAAAATTTGTAAATTTCACAAAATTCGTGCTATTTGAGTTTCAATGGATCCGAGCTGAATAATGAATTGAGCATAAAAATGTGCTTGTAATCAACTCATTTTGCAAATGATGCTCAAGCCGAGCTTTTATATATTGAGTTAAACTCGAGCCAAACTTTAGCTCATATAACAACCATAACCTTAAATTACTGTTTATTAAATCGCGTTTCTTATACTTATTTAGTTCATTTTTTTCGACTATTTCATTTATATATTTATATTTCTTTTTTTTAGATGCGAAAAAATGATAGCGTTTTATCATAAACCGATAACATTTTATCTTAAAATAACATAACTTATTATCGTATTACATATAACTCTTTATGTCAATTTAATCCACAACTATATCGTACATGTATAATTGTGCCCCCCCTTCGAAATTTTTCTGGCTCCGCCACTGATTCGAGCGATAGATTAATATACGATTTATATATGAAGTATCAATTCAGAATTTCATGTTCATTCTTTTGGACAATGATAAATCGTGGATGACATTCTAAAATCTCGCCTTATAATCCAAAAAAAAAAATAGGAAAAATTTGGTAAGTGTCCATATTTTGGGCAAAAATTAAGCCCTAGGACAAAGGGAATAAATTAGGAGGGTGTCCAAAAATTCCAATTTTGCCCTTCCTTCCCATTTTCATCATTCCCATTTTTTAATTTGACCATTGACCATTAACTGATCAAAGGCATTGACTTTTGGTGACACGTGTGTGGTGAAATGTAAATTTTGTGATTACAGTTTCGTTTTTATAGTTTTTTTACGGGGTCTGTCACCACTCTTTAACAGTGGTGACATGAAATTTTTTTATTAAAGTTTCGTTTTTAGAGTTTTTTTTACGGGGTCACTGTCACCACTCTTTGACAGTGGTGACACGTGTGTGGTGACATGAAATTTTTTTGATTACAGTTTCGTTTTTAGAATTTTTTTTACGGGGTCACTGCCACCCCTTTTTAACAGTGGTCACCACTTGTAACCAAAAGGAAAACTCTATGATTAGGGAAGCACAAACCCTAAAGGGACTAATGAGAAGCCAAAAGAACATGTGATGTACAATATGGTTTAGGGTTTAGGGTTAAGTCTTTAGGGTTTAGGGCCAAGGCCCTAAACCCTAAACCCTAAAATGTTAAGTACAGTACGTCGTTAAGAGATGATTGCTGTCACCAAATGGAAAACCCTAGGACAACGTAAGTACAAACCCTAAAGGGGCTAATGAGAAGCCAAAAAGACATTAGGTGGACAGTTCTCCTTCAATATATGAATGGATAAGAGAGTCATAGACGCTGTCATCACTATTAAAACAGGGTTATAGACACTGTAACCAAAATAAAAATACATGTGACATGAAATTTAACATATTAAAATAAAAGATTTTAATATGTTAAATTAATTAAAAGGGATACATACACCTTAAACCCATAGAAACTTTCAATTTGAAGACGACTTTATGAAGATATTCAGCAAGCTAGTGTCATTTGTGCACTTCATTCATTCACTGGATCAAGCAAGTGACATGAAGTTTATTTTACTGGGGTCACTGTCACCACTCTTTAACAGTGGTGACATGAAATTTTTTTTATTACAGTTTTGTTTTTAGAGTTTTTTTTACGGGGTCACTATCACCACTCTTTAACAGTGGTGACATGTGTGTGGTGACATGAAATTTTTTTTATTACAGTTTCGTTTTTAGAGTTTTTTTTACGGGGTCACTGTCACCACTCTTTAACAGTGGTGACACGTGTGTGGTGACATGAAATTTTTTTTATTACAGTTTCGTTTTTAGAGTTTTTTTATGGGGTCACTGTCACCACTCTTTAACAGTGGTAACACGTGTGTGGTGACATGAAATTTTTTTTATTACAGTTTCTTTTTAAGAGTTTCTTTTTTTTACGGGATCACTGTCACCACTCTTTAACAGTGGTCACCACTTGTAACCAAATGGAAAACCCTAGGGCAAGGTAAGTACAAACCCTAAAGGGGCTAATGAGAAGCCAAAAAACATTAGGTGGACAGTTCTCCTTCAATATATGAATGGGTAGGAGAGTCATAAACACTGTCACCACTATTAAAACAAGGTCATAGATACTGTCACCACTATGAAAAAAGGGGCGTAGGCACTGTAATCAAAGGAAAACCTTATAGATGTTGTAACCAAAATAAAAAACAGAGTCATAGACACTGTCACCACTATAAAAACAGGGTCATAGACACTGTCATCACTATAAAAATAAGGTCATAAACATTGTCACCACTATAATAATAAGGTCATAGACACTGTAACCAAAGGAAAACCCTAGGACAAGAGAAGCACAAACCCTATAAGGGCTAATGAGAAGCTAAAATACATGTGGTGACAGTTCTCCTCTAATTTATGAATTGGTATGAGGGTCACATACGCTGTAACCAAAATAAAAACAGAACCCCTTATTAGTGGTGTCATCACCCTTGATGACAACTTTTTTTCACAATGTCAACACCCTTATTGAGGCAAATACCTGTGGGAAATTTAGTACATCATAAAAAAGCATGTAGGAAGCTCAAAAAGAGTATGTATGTTCACACAACCGAATCGATATCTTGCCCAGCTTGTTAGCAAACAAGCAAGAGCATGTATGTTCATGAATTTAAACATCCAATGCTAGATATGAGCAAACTAATCCCGAGGTAAACAATACTTGTCGTAAAACTTCCGTCTCCTGGATGATCACTTGGCCCAAGCAACAGCTTCGATCTCTGTCTGTGCGTTTCGGTAGAGCTCCAGCCTCTTTGCAAGGTTTTGAAGCCTCTGCATGATTGCTGGGTCCTCGTCCAAAAGCTTTCCTAAAACCTTCGCCTGCGAGAGGAGCGATTTGAATGAGGATAGCTTCTAAAAATACAAGGTTTGGAAAATGGCTTTTAAGGTAGGTAAAGCACTCCTCACCTCTTTTCCACCAAGATCTGTGAAGAAATGATCGAGTAAGCTCCGTTTGGCCTCACGCACTTGGCAATAGACAATGGATTTAGGAATGGAGTTCCTGAGACTGGCGCAGACCATGTTCACGTAGGACAAGACTGTTGATCCTGCAAATTTGGAGAAGTGGATATAGTTCAGAACTGTTATCCGTGTTTAAGAGACTAACTACTGTATTTATTATCCAAAATAAGAAACAACAGTTTCAGCAACTTACCGATTCTCCGAAGATAAGCATCGTTGTATCGGTCGAATATCGAGTGTGTTGGATTTCCACCCTTCTCAACATCTTGTGGAAGCTTTCTGAAAAATTCCACTGTCAGATAACCACACTCCATGTCCACCAATTGCAGGGTTGCTCTCTTGCTCTCATCTCTTAATCTCTCCAATGACTCACATGCTGCATTATTGAGCTATGCTCGTAGAGTGGGATATTGTCTTAGTTCCTGACAACAGAAAATACCCATGCAAAAACCAAAAGATGTTTAACATAAAAAATCATCAGCCTATGCAAATAAAAACGTGATTCAGTCTCGATCTTCCCTAGGTAGCTTAAAGATGCTGAAGGAGCTGAAGTGCTAAACAAAGCAACAACAAAATATCGATGTACTAACATCTTACCATAGTTTCACTAATTGATTTGTGAACAAGCTCCTTCAATATGCCATGAACCTAGAAACATGGGAATGTGTTATTAGGTGAGGAAATCCCTAGCATCATATAAACATCTTACACACGTTAGTCTTGAACTCTTCTTGTTTTCAAGGTGCATACCGCGTCTACAGATGCCTCGACAGGACCTTTGATGGAGACCAAGCAAGATTCAATTAGACGCCTATATCCCTGTTCAGGAGCAATAAGATGTGGCTGGTACGCCTATATCCACTGGCAGGACCATTTTGACTGGCTTTTTGGTCCGTAGATCGATAGCACCTTAGAAAGCATTCATTAATCTTTGTCAATTAGGAGCTTTTATATATGTATTTTGCTTATAATTAAGTTCAAATTAGGTGCTAAAAAACAAAGTTAGGCAAATGTGAACCGTACCATACTATATTCCATGGATGACTGCACATACTTTGGTTATGCAACAAAAACCATACCTTTACTGCTTGGTAGGTGTGTAAACTCGATACCAAACCTATATATGATTATTCACCACTCTTAAAATATGCGCGATCAACCTAATACTACTATTAAAAATCAATGAAATTCAATTACTCCGGGCTTCAATTGCAAGGGCTTCGATTGCACGGATCGCTGCACCGGAATCGCTCCAGATTCAGCAATCAACGAGCGATTATCCGAACGGTTCTTCGTGAGTAGGCAAATCTTCACGGTGGCGGATCTCTTAACCGCCACCGACGGCGACGGGAGGCCATCGACGCAGATCTTCATCGTCGGTTGGAGATCTTCGTGAGGGGCTGATGGGGGAAAGCAGAGAGCGAGAGGTTCAGACGGGGAAGAGGGGTTTTAATTAAAACGAGGGTAAAGTTGGTATTATGAAATGTTTTTGGACAAATGCTAAGAAAGGAGAAAGGGTGGGACAATTTGTATTTGGCTTTTCTTAAAAAAATATGCAAGCCTTCCGCATAAATTAGCAAATTATATAACAATTTCATAATGAATTACAAAGTTAATAAAATGGTTATAGTGTTATAATTCATATTAAGAGATTTATGAAGTCAACGACAAGTAGGAGAGTAACCTCTTAAATAAATAATATAATATCTGGTCTATAGAGAAGTCTAATTCAATTGATGAGAATGAGTACAAAAAAAATTATTTAATAAATAAATAAACAATAAGATAAATACTTTTATTCCATTAGCAAGACGTTTGAGTCAAGCCCTTGATAACGTTGGAAAGTTAGGTATTAAGATTAAAGTTCGTCTAATTTTTTATTATGCATTTTTTGGTGAAGGGGATGGTAATATATATATATATATATATATATATATATGATTTTTCTATCTTATGTCCCAAGGGCATAGGATAAGACCCTAAATTGGGAAATGTTTTTTAAATTTTAATTAATTTAGCTATTTTTTAAATTAGATTCCTAGGGTCACTTGCCTTTTTGGTAGGAAATATTTCCCAATTTAGTGTCTTATTCTATGCCTAGGATAGAAAAACCGATTATATAGGGACATTTACTAGGATGACCATATTTAAAGCCTTTATTAGTAAATTGTCCACCAATGTTTCCAAATTAGCAAAATGTCCATCTCCCTTCCCCTGCCCCCTTTTGCCCTTGTGCCCCCCACGTGTGCCCCACTCCTGTTTTAGCAATTTTTTTTTCTTTTCGTGTTGCTGAAACTGGAGTTGCTAAAACCGGGGTTGCTGACACCGGAGTTGCTGAAACCTCGGTTTCAACACTGTTGTTGATGCTGAAACCCCGGTTTCATCAACGTTGTTGATGCTGAAACCCCGGTTTCATCAACGTTGTTGATGCTGAAACCCCGGTTTCATCAACGTTGTTGATGCTGAAACCCCGGTTTCATCAACGTTGTTGATGCTGAAACCCCGGTTTCATCAACTTTGTTGATGCTGAAATGGTTATTACTGGCAATGCTGAAATTGTTATACATACAAGCTACTGCAATATTTAGCTATGACTCCTTATACTTTCATTGACAAAATGCAACTAAGAAACCATCAATCTCCCTAACAAAATTTATTTTGCTTATGACTGAAAGTAAATAGGCATATGCGGATTTAGAAAATCACCATGATGTGAACAAAACTACTATTATGAAGATCGATTTCAACAATCCGAGCGAAATAATAAAATAGCTCAAATTTGGGAACGAATTTGCTGACAACGAATTCCTTCTTAGTTGTTGAAATTAAACAGCAATATCCTATTGACTGATTAGAGGGGACCAAGTTAAGCAAATATTTAGGAACAAAAAAATTTTGCGGACAACAAGGAAAATAGCAAGGCAAACAACAAAATACCGATTTGAAAACCTGAATTAATACACTCATGAAATAGGTTAGAACATGCTCATAATACATTACAAAACTTGCCTGCACATACAGTATTCAAATCAGATTGGAAAAGGAATCCATAAAAAACGGAAGAATGCAACAACAACCGTATTATGGAAGTAAAATGCCTAGCCAGATAGGAGTAATTCCTCCACGGTACACACCTAACAATTCCAGCTACTACCAATCCAAGACCGGAAGAACCAATCCAAATCTGCAGACCTAACAATTCCATTTTTTTCTCACTCACTCCAATGAATTCAACAGCGGAAGAAAAAAATTTAATTGCAGTAATAGTAGAAGCAACAACAACAAAAAAGAAGTGGAGCGCGAAGAGGAAACAAAGCATGAAGAACAAGGAGAATAAGAACCATGCTTAGAAGGCAATTCATCCGTTTGCTTCGTCTTCCTCGATCCGTTTACAGAAAAGCGAGAAAAGGAACATCGAGAGGGGCACAAAAAAGCCTCAAAGCCCGACGCCAGCACCGAGAGGCGTCAATGGCGGAGAAAAGGAACATCGAGAGGCGTCTGAATCGCATATCTCACAAGTTCGGCGTCTGGAGGTGGACATCGGACAACGGACAACGCCGTCATCTCACTAGTACAGATTAGACATTTATCGGGGGTTTTTTATAAAGCATACGGGATTTTTTCAACTCCTTTTATTCCGCCTGCTGAGAGATGTCTCTCGGGAGTTTTATAAAAACTCCTGAGAAATAATTCTCGGTCAGGGGTTTTTACAAAAACTCCCGATAGAAAGCTTTTCCCCCCCGGCCCAGTTTTAACATTCTCGGGAGTTTTTTAAATAACACCCGAGAAAGGCATATTTTTATTAAAAAAAAAGGGCCCTTTCTTATCCGGTTCAGACCCATTTCTAAACCGGATAATTAGTTAATTTAAACAAAAGAAACATCAAGGCATGGTAAATATCTCAAAAATGCATTCACATAAAGAAACATGAAAGAATGTCAGTAATTATTATTACAAAAATGAAAACATCAAGGCATGTAGTAATTATTACAGATACTACATTCACAAAAAGAAATTTGAAGGTATGCCTAAAAACTAGAAGATCAGAACAACTATGGCCATCGAATGCATTATTGCATTAATTAATTGATGAATGAAGTCTCCACTGGTCATATTCTTCATATCTGCACAAAACCTGCAACTTATTGAGATAAAATCCCAATATATCAAATTAACAATTGGCAAAGCTTGTACCTGTATCAAGTCCACTGTGCTTGGATTCATTTGATTAGGCTAGTAGGCTAAATATGTACTTGTATAATTCAGCATAAAGAAACAACCTTCCACTACAGAGAGGTATTTGAGCCCTCATTTTCCATGTATGTGGATAGATAGGCATATGGTAGTCCTTGGAATCTGTTAACATGATTGATAGTAATTAGCAAGCATTATTATAGGATGGATGTATATAAGATGCAATGAGTACAAAGGCAATCATTCTCGACTTGTTGCATATGTAAGGGATTAAGGGTTGCAAACATCAGTGAATTTCTTAAAGAGGATGCAGAGTATAACGTGACTACAAACCGACCTATATACAAGGAAATTGATGCAAATAATTTAACAAGAGTGCAAGCACAAATCTGCAAGGGAGAATATTGGGAGTTTGGCATTATGATTTGAACTAATAATGCATTGCAAGTCTGCAATTACACACTTAATAAAACCAGGTTGTCTCATGATAATGGCCTGTTTAAGGGTAACTTATTTGCAAGCCGATAATCAAACTCGGTCAGCTGAACAACCTACTCAAAAATTAAACAGTCCAGACTGAACTTTTAAGTTAAAGGATTTTTAATTCGGCATAAACAAATATGCAATTTCACATAGAAAGGACAAAGTCAGAAAGCAAAATTTGCTTATAAATCATACAATTCAACTCACATTTCTTTAAAACATTCAATAGAAAGGAGACAAAAGAGAAAATGAATCACACAAGTTTAATTGAAGTGAGACAATAAGATATGAATGTCATAATTAGGAAATTGTATATCAATCGAGCTACAAATAACAAAATTGTATATCTATTTAAGTGAGAAAAAACAAAGTACAGTAGGTCAGTTTGTTCGCAACTCTCTCTGTAGCTAGCCGCTCACTCTTTCTCAGCCTATACTATACATATAAGCCGATGAAAGAAACCAATCAAGGAGAAAAACATGTCATCACAAAAATATATATCAACAATTCAAATACATATTGTTGCAATAATAGAAATCATACAAACATACAAGCAAATGTAAACCAAGAGAGAAGCGTCTTCCTACGAAACAGCCTGTGCAAATGCAAGTCTAGAGATAAGCTTCTTCCTATGACATTACCAAAAAAATACCATATGACTTATGGTCTTGAAAGAGCATATACATTTTAAAACATGCTCTATAATCGAAGCAAATACTAATTGAAGAAATTAAACATGGATAGTCAATATTGCCAACTAAATGAAGCAAACAGAAGCAAACACCATCAAAAATTTAAGATGGAGCAATAGATATCAACCTCAAAAACCTAATTAACGCCAGAAGACAATATTCCCAACTAACTGACTGGCGATAATCACTGATTGAATAGAGAATTAGCTAATGAACATGAGAGCGAAGACAGAAGCAACGAGCCCTAATTAGTGGGAGAAGACAAAATCGCCAATTGATTATCGAAAAGGGTGAAGAGAGAGGTAGTTAACAAACCTGAGAGCTCTAATTGAGAGAAGAGGGTGAAGATAGAAGCATCTCTGAATGGCTGGCCTGTCCCTCCTTTGCAAAAGGCGATGAGATTGAACAGTGGGAGAACGAACAAAGGGTGAATACTACGACGAGGAACTTGCGAAGGAACAGAGGGAGAAGAGAGAATCTGCAAAATTGTCGATCCTCCTTTGCAATTGCTTGTTCAATTGGAAGATTTTCGGCGATGGTTTCTTGAAGCACTGATCGATCGAAGGGGTGGTTGACTGGTTGGATCTCCAGATGTAATCGATACCGATACGAGGGGCTAGGTTATCTTCAGTTTTTCCTAGTATATTTCGGGCCTTTCACTAAAACCCTCCTGACATAGTTTGGTGTTTATCAGGAGTTATTATTTAAATCCCGAGAGAATATAGTCAATTTTTTTTAAAAAAAAAACATGCTTTTGTCAGGAGTTTTTATAAAAACTCCCTTGCGAGAATCATATCTCAGGGGTTTATAAAAACTCCCGAGATTTTTTTCCCGTAAGATAACCAATTTCTACTAGTGTCTTCTCCTCCTCCATGGATCTGCACAGTAACACCGCCATTGGCGGAGGAGTTCGAGCGGTTTTTCTCCCGCTCCGTCTTCCGGAAAGTTAGGGATTCCATCGCCGCGCTCAAATCGTGCGATATGGTAGAGGAATTAGGGTTTCAATCTCCCTCGATCCAGAATCCCGGGGAAGAAGGGCGCGGGACGAGGGAGGGAGGAAGGCGGAGCCAGTCGAGGGGGCACAGGGAGTAAGGGGAAGCCCTAGTTTTCTTTCTTAAAAAAATGGTGGACATTAAGTGGCGGAGCCTCTTGATGGCCGGAGGTGGCCTTGGCCCCCACAATCTTTTTTTCGGGAAGTCAATTTTCAATAATTAATGAGATAGTCTCCTCATTCGTTTTGTATTTTCCACTCCTAGTCTCCCTCAAATCTTAATTACAATAAATGTTGTGAAAGTTTTGTCCCAATAGGTAGAATTAAATTGATATAATTAGTGATTAGGTAGAGTGATTCAAACAAAGTAAATGTAAATTACAAAATGGTAAATTCAAATATATCTGATTAGTCGATTAGGCGTGAGGGTGATACTCTTTGATTACCCGGGTTCTAAACCCTAAACAAAATTATTATTATTTTCTTCTAATAATGTTCGGTCCCCTCATTGTTGAGCTTGAGGCTCCGCCACTGTGGACATTTGTCTTATTTAGATGGGTTGGTGGACACCTATTTAATTTGATCCTTCAAATGGTCCTATAGAGCAAATTTTTTCATAAATCTTGTAATTTTAAAAATAGCTAAACTATGTGTATCTAAAAGTAATATTTCTCAATTTAAAATGTTAAGTTATGCATGGTACAACCGTAAAAGTTAGAAAATCTACTAAGATACTCCCTCCGCTCGGCAAAACTTGTCATTATAGTTTTTTTCACAAGTTTTAAGACAATTAACAAATGTACTAATTTACCCTCAATTATTACCCTTCTTTTTTACTTTATCGAAAACTACAACTAACAAACCATCAATCATATCAAGGGCATTTTTGTAAAGTGAAGGGCAAAATACCTATAATGATAAGTTTTTTTGAACGAAAATAACATCCTAAAATGACAAGTTTTGCTGAACGGAGGGAGTATATAACTAAGTTGTAAGGAATTTTATTTTCTATTGAATTATTTAAAATTCCAACGATTTGTGGTTTGAAATATTTGACTTGGTATATTTTGTATTAAATATGAAAAATCATGAAATCGAAGAAGATAATTCTTAACAAGGTAATTAAGGTCATTTTTATGGTTTGAAAACAATTTAATTAACTCTTTTTGGTGGGCAACAATTCAATTAACTTATCACGATGCTTTTCGTCTCGTGTTAAATACATATGTAATCATTATTATTTGTTTTAGGAGATTGATATTTTAAGGAAATGACGCACAACAAATTAAACTCGCTTAAATGATGATGTAGGGACTCAACAATTGGGGGTGAAAAAAAGTAGGTAGAGAGTTGTTCTTTAGTTCATTGGCTTTATGTTGGGATTTTCTTTACGTGTTTTTCGTCTTTCTTTCTTTCCTTTTTTTGATTAGGTAAGAATTAGAGATCAGAGAAAACTAAAACTCGAGGATCGGACAAGCTGACATACGAGAGAACGGTATAAGAACTAAGACATACAACAACAAAAAGGTATAGACTCAGACAAACGCACTCTACAAAAAACAAAACATAGCGGATCAAAACCAAACTGGATATGGACAAAGATGACAGACGAAGCCAAGCCCCACTCTGAAGTAGAACCGTAGGCCAGCGATACATCAGGACCTGATCATCCTCTGGGCAGTGAAGATGAAACTCCAGGGAAGCATTCAACCCGAGTAGCGGAGACGCCACGATAACACTGCCACGACCTCAACCTACCCCGACTTCGACAATCAGATCCAAATCCACGGAGAAGAACGTCAAGTCACACCAAACGCATAGCCGCACACTGCCTAAGTAAAATCAGAAACTCTAGCGGGATTTAGGATATGCCTAAACGAGCAGGGTAATACCTTTGCGAGATTTTAATAAATCTATGTATATATATATATATATATATATATATATATATATATATATATATATATATATATATATATATATATATATATATAGGGTTGCGCTCCAGTGAAAACCAAAATTGCGGTAAAAACCTGTGAGGACCGGCTTTTTAGCCCGGTTCACTAGCTTTATAGCCCGGTTCTGAATAGAACCGATCTATAAGGTCACATATTTTAGCCCGGTTCTGAATAAAACCGAGCTATAAAGTCACTATGTGATTTTAAAATATGAGTTTTCAACACGGTTTTTTAGGCTTAACCGAGCTATAAAATCATGTGTTATTTTAAAACTGGTGTTTTTAGCATGGTTTTTAGGTTGAACTGAGTTGTAAAGTCACTGTGTAATTGAGGTTTTTAGCACAGGTTTTAAATAAACCAAGCTATAAAGTAGTCATCACGGTTTTTACCACAATTGGAGGTTTTCACCCGAGTCAATCCGTGTATTTATATATATATATATAGGATAGATCATGTGTAAGCAAGTGTTACTGTGTAATTTGTGAGCAAATCTAGAGCGTCGGATTAAGAAGATCAAACGGATGAGATTAAAAGTAACTTGTAAACAGTAACATTATTCGTAGGTACGAAGTGATTATTCGTATGTACATACATATGAATTATCTTTTGTTACTTACAAATAATTACATTTGTTCATACATACGAATAATTACATTATTATACACAAATAATCGCTTGGTACCTGCGAATAATTTCTCTACTCACAAATTACACCGTAAGGGTTGCTTACACGGGATCCAACCTATATATATATATATAAACCATTTTTCCTTTTTCCTTTTTTTTATGTAATATTTAGACCGGACTACTTTGGGCCCAAGGAATTCCCTTGGGCCCAAAGCAAGGGAAACTGGCCCAACAACGGGCAACACAAGCCCATTGAAGAGCCAAAGACGCAAGCAGATCGTCTGCTTCCAAGCACTAGGGTGTACAGACAGAGGGAAACCAGACCAACTATGGCGAGGCCCCGCCATAGGCCAGCGCTGGCGCCACAGGTGACAGCCAGAGGAAGACAACCGAGGCGGCAAGGCCACAACCGGACAACCCCAACCCCAACCAAAGGAATGCGACCGGAGATGCGCCAAGGGTTTCAAACCGACCCGAGCCACAAGATCTGAAATCGGAGGCAAGTTGTTCAATTTGACTTAGATGGGTGGCGGAAAGGAGACCCAAGACTACGAATCAACAAGAGCCCCATGGGATTAGGGATTTTTAGTCCAAGACAGTACCACCATCACACTCCGACGACGGCGAGGCGACGGAGCGGAGGGCGACAAGATGGGACCCGAATCCCCCAATCGCAAAGGATTCGAAGAGGTATGGAAGAACATGACTGAGGGCGCGGCGAAGCCACGTTGGGCGGAGATCAGGGAGATCCGATTGGTAAATCCAAGTTTGAAAACAGAGGTTGATTCTGGTGAACCGAGGAAGAAACGGAACACCAACAAGGACGAGGAAAGCGAGATCGACATCCCGTGATTAAGTCGGAACGAGACGAACGATTTAAACCCAAATCAGTAAAAGATTTGGGGTTTTCCTTAAGGGTGTTCTCATGCCCAGCCTCCCACAAGAAGAAGAGGAGAGGGCAGATGGGGTGATCTTCCACGGTTGTTTCCGGTCTCCGAAGAGGATGTTGTTGACCTCCGAGGAGGTGTTTGACTGTGGTGGCAGTGGTGTTTGGTGGTGGTGTTCCAAGCCCAACTTGGGTTTTTTAAAGCTCTCTACTACCGCTCTTGATTCTCCACCCATTCTTTTTACGTGTTTCCATCTTATTTCTCTTGTATGTGTTGCTTATCATTTTTTTTCTCATTTGTGTTAGATTTTTTATTGGGTCTTTTGCATAACTAGACACTTTTTTTTTGACTTTGCAAAAATGTCACCACTTTTGGGAGAATTGCAAATGTAGCATATGGGTCATTTGGTGCAAAATAAAAAATGGAAGGGAGCAGCCGGTTGAAGGTTAAAAAGAGCAGGAGAGAGAGAAGGTTTTGGTGGGGAGTTTTGGCGCCAAAACTAGGGGTGACAAGACACCAATCATTACAAAGGAAAAGGGGGTGTGATAGGGGCTTTCTCTCCAATTTGCAAAGTATAAAAAGAGAGTAGGGGATAAGACAATCAGTTTCTTCCTCCCCTGGACAAAAGGGCTGGAGAAGAAGGCCACCATTGAAGATAAAATATCGGCCTGAAATTCCAGTTGCAGAGCACGTGTCACCCTAAATCTGTATCCGTGTCAGTGATCATAATCTCCATGTCACCTTGATTTCCTAGAAACCTTTGTTCTCAGATGCAATGGGTAAGTGTATTTAACAAAGTACTCCTAATCTATGGCAAAAAGTAGATAACCATGAACCTTTGTTCTCATTCCCCTGCACAATCTAAGACAAAAGAGATGGAGAAGATGACCACCATGGAAGACAAACTTAAACACCATGTCACTTTAAAATGGAACCCAAATTCCCCGTGTCACCCAAAATTAAACACCATGTCACCCAAAATGAAATTGGAACCCAGATTCCCCTTCCTTTTTACACCCGCTTTCCTTTTTTTCCCTCAATCTCTCGGCTTGCAGTTCCAGTTGTAGAGCACTTGTCGCCTTCATTCGGTTCCCTTGTCAGTGATTATAATCCCCGTGTCACCTTGATTCCCCAAAAACCTTTGTTCTCAGATGCAATGGGTAAGTGCATTTGACGAAGTACTCCTCATCTATGGAGAAAAGTAGATACTCATGAACCTTTGTTCTCACCCCCCTGCATAATCTAAGACAAAAGAGATGGAGAAGATGACCACCATGGAAGACAAGCTCTCGGCCTGAAGTTCTAGTTGCAAAGCACTTCTCGACCGTGTCAACTGATGGATTTAGCGTGTCACTTGTTTGATTTTGAAGTTTCACATTTTTTAGTGTGTTTGCCAATTTGTTTAGAAAATCACTCATGTCACCTGTTTGTATGACCTTGTTACATGAAAGAATTCATTGAATGTCATATCAACTCAGTCTTTAAACTAGAACCCAAATTTCCCGTGTCACCCAAACTTAAACACCCTGTCACCTAAATTTAAACACCATGTCACCCAAAATGAAACTGGAACTCAGATTCCCCTTTCTTTTTACACCTGCTTTCCTTTTTTTTTCCCACATTTCTTTCGATTTGACCTGCATTAAATGTAGCAGGCTTTTTTTTCCTTTACAGTTTTCCTTTTTATTTTTTTCCCTAGTATTTAATGCTTCACCTTTTTTTTTCCTTTCCCTTTTCTTTTCTCTGTTTTTCCCCTCCCATCCTTTTATTTTTTTTTTTTGTTTTTGTATGATAAGGGTAAAATCCTGTTAAGGGGGGAGATTTTGACCTGCACTTTTGTGCAAATTTGGGGTAAAGGTGGTTAGGTGTGCTCACTTTCAAGGGCTAGGGCTAAAAGTGCAAAGTTATTTTTTTTTGTGCTATTGACCTCCATTCTCTCTTTTTTATTTTTGAAAACATTCTTCTAACAAGTCAAAATAAGGGCGCGTATATCCAGATCTACATACCGAGATCTTCGATTTACATGGTACAATTGTTATTGTAAGGGTTTTTATTTTGTTTTAAAAAATAAAGCTTGAAATCAAAATTAAATAATAATAATAATAATAATAATATAGTTTTCTTTTTTTTGGTAAGAAATACTCCATCCGTTTCAAAATAAAAGTCGTTTGACTTTTTACACGTTTTTTAAAGAGGTAAAAACTCTATAAAATATTATTTTTTTAATCAAATTTTTCTTATAAATTGATATTTTTTACTAATAAGTATCAATTTATGAAACATTTTGATTAAAATAGTAATATTTTATAGAGTTTTTACTAGGGGTGTGCATAACCGGGTACTCGACACGACACGGTTAATCGTGTCGGGTACCCGAAACCGTTAAGGTTGAAAACGCCGATCCGAACACGACACGGTTAATACCGGGTATCCGACACGAAAACACGAAACGGTTCCGTGTCGAATACCCGTGTAACCCGCCACGAACCGAAAATTGAAATGTTGTACTAACTTTGAGTATCAAATCAGTACCTACTGATTTGTAAACAAGCATGAAACAAAAATTTGATACATATTCCATCCAAACCAAATTGAAAATATTCAAAATAGCCTACAATTAACAACTTATGATAGATCTACACTAAATTGAAAACTTTTCAATTTGATCAAACCCTAATATCTACAAATTTCACCCAAAAATACAATCAACCAGAGAGAAAGACATGGAATTGAATCCAGGAAGAGAAGGGAGGAGACATCTGAGTAGAAATTGAAGAGGCAACCACCTTTGCGCCACCTCTGCTCCTCCGATCTGAAAGCCAAAACTTCCATGGCTTCCTTCTCCACCTTCTTACCCCTCGGTGGTCCAACTCGAGCTCCCATCCAGGGCCGAGAATCTCAGACCCTTGCTCCTCTCGCTCCGTCTTCTCTCTCCCTCTCGCATCTGCCCCGGTGAAAGGAGATGGAAACCTCGATCGATGCTCGTCTGCTCAGATCCGGAGACATCACCAGTGAAGACACTCCATTGTGCCTTAGATCCGGGATCTTGAGCTCACTTCAACTCTCTTTGAAGCGGCACCAGTCCTCGAGGCCGGAGCAGAGCTTCAACCTGTCGCCGCCAAGACGAGCGGATCCGGGGCCGAGCACTGAGTTAGCCTTGGGCTATCCCCGGCGGATCTAGAGGCTTTCGTTAGATCTAGAGAGAGGGAGGGCAGATCTGAGGACAAAAGAGTCGATTCGCCTCCACAGCTTCATTGGATTTGGAGAGAAAGAGAGAGGCTGGATTTGGAGAACTGGAGAGAGAGTTTGTGATTGTGGATCCTTCGGCTAGGGTTTGCTATTGAAAAAACACAGATTTCAAAAGAAGAAGGGAGTTTTATTTTAATTAAAAAAACGCAGCTTTGAACCCAAAAAGTTGATGGGATTAGGATTCGAACCCCAGACCTATTGTATTTAACAAATGAAACCCGCGAGTCCCAAACCAAATGAGCCAATTCACTTTGATGTTTCAACTGAGACTATATAATACTCGTACTATCACTATAGTATCGTACCTAAAAAAAATAAAAAATTAAACGGTTCGTGTCGGGTACCCGACAAGGGCATTTGCCCGAACCGAACCGAACACGAACCGTTTAATGTCGTGTTTTAGCGGTTCATGTCATTTTCGTGTCGTGTCTTTTCGGTTTCGTGTTTTTTCGTGTCGTGTTGTCGTGTTTTCGTGTCGTATCAGTCGTGTCGGGTTTTTCTGCACACCCCTAGTTTTTACCTCCTTAAAAAACGTGTAAAAAGTCAAGCGATATTTATTTTGAAACAGAGGGAGTAATATAGTTTTCTTAACATATACTTTAAGGATTTAGTTTAAGAAATTGTCCATAAATTAAAATATTATCAAAATTAAATTGTAATATAAATATGTTAAATTAAACTAAATAATAATATTATAATTAAATTTATAAATATTATTATAATAACAATATTATCTAAATATTTTAAGCATACAAAAATCATATTTATAAAATAAGTGTTATAAACATACTATAATTATAAAATATATACGTTATTTAACTTATGAGTGTCTTTAACAAACACAATTGCATGACGAATTTGTGTGGGTATATCCGGTGGTTGTGTAACGTCTACATGATGCTGACTCACCTGAATTTTGATCCAACGGGTCCTCGGGTCTCGACCTTAAAAGCCCCGAATAATTTGGGTTCGGATCGATTTTGGATTTCGGGTCTAAAACATCGGGTTCAAACCCCCAAAATTATCAGGCGTACGGATCGAGTTTTTCGAGTTGGGTGATATTTTTGACAGTTCTACCCATATGGCCATATATATAAACAGTAAATCTTATGAAGTACTATAAGAAATGTCAAAAGGCAGGTTATTTTCTCAGCTCAACTACGCCAACGTCCGACATGATAATGGTAGTAGTAGATCCAGTTGAGTTAGGTCCAGAAAATACACCTTACCTTCTCCATCTTACAAAAGCAAAATGATATTTAAAAAAAAAATTATATTTATTAAAAAAAAGGCTTTATCTATAGTATAATCAATTATATATAATAAAGGAGAAGTCGTCTGAGACACATGACGGCTTCTTCTTAATCGTAGTCGTATGAACCAATCACAAATTTTTGAATTAATCAATATATGCCCATAAGATAAATTTTATTCTTACTCTATTTAATCAATATATCTATATATGCCTAAGATAAAATTTGACCCAATTTGATTAAATATGGATATATTTTTAGAAGATATTAACTAATTTTAAAATATATGCATAAGATAATTTTTTATTCTAACTCTATTTAATCAAAATATCTATATATGCATAAGATAAAATTTGACCCAATTCGATTAGATATGGATATATTTTTAGAAGATACTTCGTATTAACTAATTTTAAAGACTATTATATAAGATAAGATTTTACCTATTTTTACTATATATGAATATATTTTTAGAAGATAATGATTTTATCAATATATTACATGGACATATAATTAAATAACTTTATCAATAAATTCATCAATATGAAAATATTTTTAGAAGATAAAAAGTTTTGACGAAATTGAAATAATACTTAGTATGATCATAATAATTAAATAAATTTATCAATAACTTTATCAATATGAAGAAGATAAAAGGTTTTGGGTAAATTGAAAAAATAATACTTAGCCGTGTAAAATTTATCAACTTATGGAATTCAATAAGAAATAAAAATTTTCCTATATATCTTGAAGGTATTGATATATTTATGAGATATATTTTTGGATTTTATACATATATAATTATGGATAGATTTTTAGATTTTGACCTATATATATTTTAGATTGTTAATGTTATTTCACAAACCTAACGTCTTTTCCCTTCTTTTTGGTGTTGTATTGCTGGTTATTTACAACTTTGTTTACAATTTCCTTTGTAAGTTTTTCGAAATAATGTGCTGATTGGTTACAAGGTATATTATTTTGTTGTTTCCACTAATATTTACTAGCTTTTCACATGTTGTTTCATATATTGTCAATAAAGTATAAATTCATTCAGATTTGAGAATTATAGCTTTTTATATGTTGTTTCCACTATGCACTAACTAGCAAGGATTAAGGAGTAAGACCGGAGTAAGGAGAAATTAGCTTTTATACTAATTGAGTATAAATTCATTCAGATTTGAGAAATCAGAAGTATGGAAGAAATTAATTAATTGAATAAACGGGTTTTATTATTAAATTTATTTAAATTAAAAAAATCGCACATAGTGCGGATACTGAACTAGTTATTATAATACTAAAGGAGAAGTCGCTTACGCCATGTGGCGACTTCTCCTTTAAAGTAGCTTTTTTTATATATTTTTATTTAGAATTTGTTATTTAATTAGATATTCTCGATATTTTGGTTGATTAGTTTAGATATTCACTAGATAAGATCAAAATAAAATCATATTTATTTTAACAAATCAAAAATGATTTTCTTCTTTATCTGTTTAGATTTTAATTGCGTGTCTTCCTCTAAACACCATCGTTTACTATATAATCACTATTCTTCACATGACTTCCTTTCCATTTTGCTTCTTCTTATCTCTACCTCAAGTTTGTTGAAGGATAAATTTATATAATCATATTGATGATACTAATTAACAACTGTGAAAATTATTGGTGAGACTCAATTTGATTTCTCGCTCTATTTTATTTTATTTTTTAAATTTCAGTTTCACATTTTCAATTGATTTTGTCTATCGATATTTAAACTATTATATGTATAATTTGAGAATCTATAAATTTGATCATTACATCATTCTATATTGTTTTTATTCAAGATGGCTAAGATGACTAATTTTCATCTCATATATTATTTAAAGGTGACGAAAGTGGGGAGCAAGGTCGACAAGTTGTAGGGACGATAATCCTAACAATATATGTGATTTTTTAAATATCTAGATATGAAAAAAGGATCAATTTTATTTTCTTATAATAAATACTCATGCAATATATCTATATGACATGAAAACGACTCACTAACTTATTTCACAAAAATGAAAAAGCAATAAAGCAAAGAACTGATATATGACAATTTAACATACTATCATCGGTGACAGAATAAAAGAAAATTGTTTAAAGAAATCCCGCACAAGGTGCGGGTTACTGTCTAGTTTAGAGTAAGATAAGAAAGGTAAAATATTAATTTAGAATAAATAAATTAGAAAAATGATGGGTAAAAAATTTAGTTTAAAATATTTTTTTGGACAATGTATTTAAGGTATTTTTTATTATTGTAATTAGTAAGTATGTGCAGAAAAGATTTGGACAAAGAAACAAAATCACATTTTATTAATTATTTATATAGCTGCATGTATAAAGAAACAAAATCATTAGTAAAACTGTGAGCACTCCCATCCAATTTCTTTTAAATCACTTTACTATTCATGGATTTTTAAAAGGATAAAAACATGTATAATGAGTGAACATCGAAAGTGATTAAAAAAAACGAGGAGAGTAATATTCACCATAGTTATAGAATATAGTGATATCTAATAATAATAATAATAATAATAATAATAATAATAATAATAATAATAATAATAATAATAATAATAATAATAATAATAATAATAATAATAATAACAAACATACTTCTGGCTGCAATTTACTCAAATGTGGGAAAAAAGACTTTCGAATGTCTTGCCTTCGCTTGGTGGAGTATTTGGTATTTCCGTAACCAACTGGCTTTTCAACATATCAGTAACACCTCGACTCAAACTATTGCCTTATTCTACAAAACTACTTATCAGACTTGGTTAACAAATTTGGACCCACAAGTATCTAAGACTCGAAAGCTGGCTGGCCTAAATCACAAAATACGGCAAACTAGAACACAGTCAAAGGCTACGAACCAACTCAGATCTGAAGCATGGAAGACACCACCACCGGGCCATTATAAACTAAACTTTGACGGTTCTTACACTCAATCTGAGGCAGGTACCTATGGTTTCGTTATTCGGGACTCTCAGGGTTTGGCCGTGTCCATTGGGTCGGGCCACTGTAACAACACTTCCGCTGTCTTTGCCGAGGCGCTGGGTTTACACATGGGTGTAGTTAAGGCCGCGTGTTTGGGCATCAATAACCTTCTAATCGAAGGCGATTGTTTGGTCGTCATAAATGCTCTTCTGGGGGATTGGTCTTGCCCATGGAACATCGAGTTGTTGATGGCTGATACTTCTGAGATTCTTCGTTCCATTCCTAATGTTGATATTCGTCATATTTTCAGGGATTAGAACGTTGTGGCCGATAGGATTGCTCATTTGGCCCATAGCGTCCCTGTCGATGACAGCTTCGCTGCTGATCTAGAACTTCGTGTTCTCGTCCGTTCGGACGCACTAGGAAAGAAGCCGGGTCGTCGGCGGCTTTTCTAATCCTTATCCTGCTTCGAAAAAAAATACTATAATGAGAGAAAAAACGAATGTTGAAAACAAGATAAATATCAAATAAAGGAGGTAACTATAGGAGAAGAGTTGGAGACGGTGATGGTGCGAGAAAGTGGCGTATGTGAAGAGCCCGAGTTGGGATCAACCGAGCTAGACTAGTGATCGGGGTTCGGATCAACCGAGCTACACACACAGTTTTACGAAAACACATAGGATTCATATACACACGTATAAACTCATGTTCACCTACCGAAGCGACCTAACGAGTCTTTCATCGACAATACTTAAAGAAATGACCTCGTTGCACCTATTGATGTCACCGTCGGAGTTCCCTTGTGAATTAAGTTGATGAATGCACATGACGCATAATTAGACGTAATCTGAACCGACATTCATTTCAGCAAGGTAGAGGAACTACGTACATGGCATGGGACAATTGGGTTGGTGACATATATAAGCGGTTTGATGGCAAGGGATGATGACCTAACCCAAGTCCACGTGAAACAAAATCAAACCAATCTACATTCATTGTGGCAGGGGATAGAAGCTTGGTGGCAAGTGAAATTGTAACCGTTAGTGTCATGGTTTAGAGATCACACTCCAATTCACATGAAATAAATCCAAATCTAACAAGTGAAACTGTGGCAAGGAATAGGAGGTGGATGGCAGGTAAATCACGTGGCATCACTAGTCAGTACAATACTCGTGGCATCACTGTCTATATCCGTGTCACCTATACTGTTTCGATTTTCACCTGATGACATCTCAATGACATGCCTTACTTTAATGAAAAAACAATAAACTGACATGGTGTTGCATTGGGGTGTTGTAAGGAATTCACCCTTAATTACTGTCATGTAAAACCTATAAGCTGACCTGTAAATCATGTTGGGTGACATGGTGTTGCAATGGGATGTCACAAGATATGCTAACGAGTTTGCTAAAACGTGTGGTTGTTTATGTTATTTTCAGCAAAAGAGACTCACAAAATAAAATGGTTCATATACAATACATAGATATGCTTCATACACACACACATGGTTAATATACACACGTAGAAAGGGTTATTTGCCCACACACACGGTTCATAAAAAGTTTGTCAAACCAGCAAGACATCAATTGAATGAATGCCTACAGAAAGTAGCAAATTTGGAAAGCTGCACATTGTTTATCTCATTCGACGCAAACAAAGCGACGCGTCTAGCACATCACGCCAAACGAATCCTAATTCTTCTACTGCTGTTGCTGATTCATACTCATCCTATTGATTAAGGCTGACAAGGAAAGGAGACCAACTTCTTAATTGCACAATGGCGTGTGATTCAATCTAATGACCAAACTAAACCAAACCGAAGGTATAGCCCTGAAATGTTCAAATAACCTACTCACAAGGATTAGAGATCCGATCCACCAAATTTCGTCAAGGGTGTCCTGCCATCCCAAGTCTGCCACAAGAAGCAAATCCACACCACACATGGCGAACATGATGACAATTGGGACTAAATTGTCAGCATGACTTTAGATGATGGAAGTCTTGTTCAATTGCTTCGATGTGCTTGACAAATACAAAGCTACTAGTTCAACTAAGATCAACTCTTCAATATAAGCAAGTTGATCCACCAATATTCGTCGTGCTGACAAACCAGTTCCACCACTCAAGACCGCCACAAGAAGCAAACACAAACACAAACAAACGACGGACTTGGCAAGTACAAAACTGCTTACTGATTCGATGTGCTTGACAAGTACAAAACTACTAGTTCAACAGATTGACCTTGACTGGTATATGCATTCTATAAAGCCCCAATTGCACCAAAGACAAGACTGTTTCACTGGTTTACTTCAATCTTGGCGAGCTAACTAAACAAGTAACATTGAGGAAAGATTACCTCCAAAGCAACAGACATGTCCTAAGCTCAACTTAGAAGGCAATGGTAAACACGAATCGAGCACTTGCAAAAGTCTGCAATAACATATCAACAAGCTAGGAAATCCTCACGACGAAATCATCAATCAAGGCAACAAAGAAGATACAACCTTTGTGCTTCTGGTTTCTTTTAAGCAGAGTAATCGGCCAAACCTTTGAAGAAGGTAGTCAAGCCTTCGTATATGACCGAATTCTCACAAAGTGATCAACTTTCAATGACTAACCAGAGAAGAAGAACTAATCAAAGTAATGTGCATTCCAATGAATGATCTGTGACGACATTTTCTCATCGTTCACACAAACACAACAAGATCAAAACTCAAACAGACCTGAAATTTGTACAACCAAAGGGTCTCACCGAAAAAAGACTACACAGTAGACACTAAACCATGCCAAGATCACATCCTGTTTGATCAGAAACCAATACATACAACAATCAGAACCACAAACAAGCGCAATCGAACAAAAGGATTCATCAGAACTATATCAATATATACTCATGTGGTGCTTCATCTTGTGATTAACAGGTATCATATCATGATCTAAGTTCAGAAAGCATGAATTTTGATTCAAGCAGAGTTGTTACTTGTCAATGGCTCCGATACCCTGCTCGACGTATCCCTCGACCAATGATTCATCCTGTAAACAGCAGCAGCACCACCGCCACTACTACTACTGCCATTGTTGGAATTGCCAATGTCCAGAGCTCTCAACAAAGCATCAGCCTTGCTCTTCCCCTTGGGGCTGCCCCTTTCTACCACATCTTCAATTGCATCCGAAACCCTAGCTTCTCCTGCAATTCCCCTGATCTCCTCTTTCATCCCATCCCCACAGAACTTCACCAGATTCAGCAGAGCGGAAATTGCATTCTCCCTAATCCTTCCGCTGGATCCAGTCGCCGGATCAATCAAATCCACCAGCACAGCGATCCCCGAAACCCTACGAAACGCCTCCGCCGCCGACTCGCACCCCGCAACCTGCGCGATCACCGCCGTCGCGTCCTCCGTCAACCCGACCCTGCCGTCGTTCACCACCAGGGAAAAGAGCGGCGGAACAGCTCCCAGATCGATTATACTTGACCGATTAGGCAGGTAGAGCGCGAGCCCAAACAGCGCTTTTAGAGCGTCCTTGATCGACCTAGCCGGCGAATTAGGGTTCTTCAAGATGTCGATCAGAGCGTAGAGGATATCGCGCTTGGATCCGATGGTCTTACGGTGGCTCTCGTCGACGAGAAGACTGAAAAGCGTGGCGGCGGAGGATTGGACAGCGGCGGCGTTGGCGGCGGCGGAGGAATGATTACGGAGAACATGCGAGAGTGCGTCTAAAACTCCAGGCGTTGACATGACGACTTCCCGAGCGGAGATGGAGACGTTGAGGAGCGCGGCGGCGGCATTCTCCTGCGCAACAGGCGCGGCCGAGTAGAGAGTCTCGGCGAGGAACGGGACAGCTCCTTCATCGGCGATCATCGGACGGATCTCCGGATCGGATTTCGACAGCAGCCGGAGCTCGCACAGGGCGGCGATCCGCGTCTGCTCCGACACTGAACCTAGCCGGGAAACAAGCATGTTCGCCGTCCGACGCTTCACCTCCATTTCTGAATCTCCCCCAAACGAATCTTCTCGATCTTCTTCCTCAGATCGAGTTTCCTGATACGTATGAGTAAAAGGAGGTTTCTTTCTGGATGATTGAAGGTTGAAGATCATGATCTGATGATGATCGGAGCCCGGAATTGTGTAAACACTGCAATTAAATTAGTAATCCGCCATTGGCATGGTGGCGAGATTTGGGGATTTCTCTCTGTAGGTGAAAGAGGACAAATCAATAGAGAGGGACTTTGGAAATTGGGATAGGGCAGGTGAGATGTGATTGTTGGTAGATGGGTTATATACGACCGCTACGGCGGTGGGCCTGGTGGCTGACGACTGCTGCGACGGAGGAGGTGAAGGTGGCGAGAAAATGCCGACGGTGCGAAAGGAATAATCTCGTGGATTAGATTTAGACTAGTCACACTTTTTATGTACGGAAACTCCGCGCTTTATATTTTCCTATTCTCACAAAACCGCCCTTTATTTGCTATACTTGTGAAAAATCACCTTTTACTTTTGAAATTACAAAAAAAAAGCACTCTTTTGCGTAATTTCTTCATTTGTCTCAAAATATTTATCACTTTAATATTTAACTAGTTTTATTTTACCCGCCCATTGTGCGGTTTCTTAATAAATAAAATGATGTTATTTTATATTTTCTTTCTGAAGTTTGAAGGTTATAATAGTTTGATTGAAATCTTTGTATCATTTAATACATCATAGTATAAAAAGGTTATGAAAATAATTTAAGATAAAATATTCTATCGATAATAGGGTTAACTATTTATATATTGATTTAACAAATAAAGGTGGAATATCCGTTTCAGCTATATATACTAAAATATATACTCCACGTATACTCTTATCAATAGCTACTTCAAATAAATAAATAAAAATAACAATATCTGAATGGAGAGGAGAGAGTATCATTTGATTAGTTAAATTGGATATGTTTTCAACAATAAGTATATTATGTCTATAATATATATTAATTGATGTGGGCCAAAAAATAATACAATTTTATTCCAGAAAATGACACATAAGCGAAAATAATCCCGTTTTAATCCAGAAAATTTCATGGGTGCGAAATCGCACCAGAGCCAGTTTCAGGCCTCTATTTTAGTATTTTATATAGATATATAGATACGCGTTTTGAGGATTATAAAAACTTTATTATGGTATTTTTGTTCTAAAAAATATGTTATTTATTATTCACTCATGTTTTTAAGGATGATAAAATTTATATTTTTTATAATCTAAAATAGAAGATGTTTGACTTTATACCACATATTTTAAGGAATTAAAAATTATATAAATATTAATGTTATTATTATTATTTTAAAAAGTTAATACTTACTAGTAAATATTAAATTTGTTTTAAAAAATTGGGCAAATTGCAAAAAATAACACGAACTTTAGGGGTGGTTGCGTTCGGTGGCACCAACTTTCAAAAATTCTATAATAATCACCAACTTTGAAGATTGGTTGTGGTTAGTAGCACAACCATTTTATTTTAAAAGTGCACCCCTTATTAACATTTTGTTTACAAAAAAATAACATTTTTCCATTGTTTTTTTAAACCCACTCACAATTTTCTTCTTTTTAAATTTTTTTTTCATGTTTATAAACTCAATTTCAATCTTTCAAAAAACATCATTTTTTAAAATATAATTGTGATATTAATTGGTATCTTTTTAAGACACTCATTTTTCATTTTAAAGACATTATATTATTTAAGTTTTTGAAAAAAACTAAGTTTATGGAGAAAATAAATTAGTTCTTTTTTTAACCGGGTGTAAATAATGATTGTATTCTTTTAAGAAAAAAAGGGAGAAAAGTAGTGTTTTATAAAATAAATTATATTTTTTAAAATTAAAAATGAAAATGGATTGTTTTTAAAAATGAAATATGGCATTTTTTTAAATTGAAAAATGGATGATTTTTTTTACAAAAAATGTTAATAAGAGGTGATATTTAAAAAAAAAACAATAGATGTGCCACTTATTGCAACCAGAACCAAAGTTGGTGATTATTTTTAAAATTTTGAAAGTTTATGCCATTAAACGCAACTACCCCTAAAGTTCATGCTATTTTTCACAATTTGCCCTAAAAAATTATTACAAAGTTAATATTTTATATAGTACTACGTAGTTTTTAGCTTATCAACATACTAGCCAAAAAGTAAAACATCTTAGTATATTTTATATTGGAAGGAGTATGAAATATCAATTTTTTTTGTTTTTATATTTTTATAATTACTACTAACATTATAGTAATATTTTTTACAAAATTAATAAAAAAATATCTATATTTTTTTTATAGTTTATAACTCCCTCAAAAAATATACAAAAAATAATAGAGCGACATGTTTTTCAGAAAAACCTCGCACGGGAAAATTAAACTCAATTTTGGGGTTTTTATCTTGCGAGATGAACACGGTGAAACAATTGATGTCAGATACAAAAAATGTGGAAAACAATCCCCTGTAAAAGCTCAAGCATTAGCAGTTTAGCACTCCTAAAAGAAGTAAGCTTAAGAAAGGCAACATGTATAGGTATTAGCCACATCGAAATTGAAAGGGATTCACTAACTGTTACTAGTATTAACTATATAATCGGTAGATGGCACTGTCCATCGGAAATGAGATGACATTCTCTGACACACTTCTCCTTACATCATCCTTTTCAACTGTATCTTTTCAGCATATCTTCATGGAAGGTAATTTGGTGGCAGATAAGATCGCACATCTTTACCACCATTATCGATGAAGTGCTATTTTAAAACACCCCATTATGTTTAACCTCATCCGAAATGATGCTATTGAGAGGTAACGAACTTAGTTTCCATTTTGCAAACCAAATTTTTTCCTTGTCAAAATAAAAATAAAAATAGAGGGGTATCATATAGACAAGTACCAAAATAGAGGATATTATTTAGATTCTTGAAATAACGTGTGAAAAAAGTCTACCAATGTTTGGTGGTGGATTTAATGATTCCTTTCACTGCTTATAGTTTACACTTTACACACTATTATGTCATGACTAATGACTTATTTATGATAGTATGGTTTTTGGTTACCCCACCAACAATCTACCTCATAGGCTCATATCGGATTTTTCTAAGGCATAAGTAAAATTTTCCAATTTTATAAAAGTTTATGCTTAATTTATTGATTTAATCAAATTTTGATTTTTTTTTCACAATCAATATTGCCTATTATTCACATCACTGATCTCAAGTTATAAATTATAAATTGCGGATACGTAGGAAACTAAGCATGAAATAATCAAGACTATCTATATCATTAAATCGATTAATGGTGCTTATGTGGTGGTGCATTGTTGATTCTATAAAAAAAATTGCCACAAAAAAAATTTAATACAGTAATATATTGTCATAATTTATAGAAAGTTATCATAAGTCACAATCTATCGCTCTCTTTATATATATACTACTCCCTCCGTTCGACAAAACATGTCGTTTCTTATTCACGCACGCTTTTTTAAAATGATAAAAACTATATAAAATATTTATTTTTTATAAAAAAATTTTAACAAGTTTGTAACTACGAAATTGTTAAAAAAAATTATTAAAAAACTAGATATTTTATATAGTTTTTATCCCCTAAAAAAGCGTGCATGAATAGTAAAGTGACATGTTTTGCCGAACGGAGGGAATAGTTCAGTACCCGCACCGTGTGCGGTTTTTTTAAATTTAAATAAATTTGATATTAATACCCGTTTAATCAACTAATTAATTTTCTTCAATACTACTTCTTAATTATTCCATAATTAAGTATTATATAATTAAAAGAAATTATTATAAATATACACATATATTCTTAAAAAAAATTATTAATACCCATTCTTCTAATTTTATATATGATTCTAAAATAAATCAAAAGGTTAAATCTTAGATATTAAAATTGATTATTTAATTTTATAGGTATAAACGAATTGATTATTTAATAAAAATTGATTAAGGGGAGACATGTCCCATAGCCTAAAGAATCGAAGCCAAAGGTTTGTTTGATTTAGTAGTTTTGTAATTATACCGTTAAATCTTGTAAAAATATATTTATATCTAACGAAATTGGATAAAATGTTATCTTAAGCACATATTACTATATTGATCTTTAATATCTTCTAAAAAATATATCCATATCTAATGAAATTGAGTTAAATTTTATCTTATGCATATATAGATATATTGATTAAATAGAATTAGAATAAAATTTTATCTTATGCATATATTGGTTATTTTAAAAATTTGTGATTAATTCATACGACTAATATCCATATCTAATGAATTTGTGTCAAATTTTATCTTATATATATAGATATATTGATTAAATAGAGTTAGAATAAAAAATTTATCTAATGCATATATTGATTATTTCAAAACAATTGTGATTGGTTCATATATACGACTACAATTAAGGAGAAAGCGTCACGTGTCTCAGTCTACTTCTCCTTTATTATATATAATAATAATATAATAGATAATAGATTGATAAAGATATAAATCAAAATTATTTCATATTCATGCTGACCAAAAATATTAATAGATAAATATTTAATAGATGTTATTTTATTATAATATATAGATTATTTTTTGGTAGAATGAATTATTTATGTATAGATTAAATTTTATTTTATATTTCTTGCGCACTTTGATCGTTATTAGTTTAGTTCATTACATGTTAAGATGTTATCTTGACTAGCTAATCTAGTAAGGTTATATATATATATATATATTTACAGTAGGCAAAGAGTTGGATGTACTACAGACATCCATGATCATCTGAAAAGATGATGTTTTGGAACTTGTAACAGTGAGATCCTAGGATAATATTACAATTTAACGGAGATTTTGCAAGGAAATCAGCTGCCTGATTTGCCTCTCTGTAGCAATGCTGAAAACTGATTGATTCAAAGTCTTCTTTTAGAGACTTGATTTCTTCAATTAATTGTGCTATCTCCCATGGGGTTTTGATTATGTGATTGATGGCATTGATGATGGTTGCGTTGTCGCTTTCAATAATAATTCTTCTGATCCCCAAGTCGTTTGTCTGTCTTATACCTGCATATATAGCCATAGCTTCTGCTAAAATAATAGAGCATTTTGTTATGTTATTTTTGTATATATGAATTACTTGACCGTAGTTGTTTCTCAGGATGCAACCAATTTGAGTTTCATGGTTAACTTTAACTGAGGCATCTACATTAATTTTGATCGTGTTAGGAGGTGGGTGTTTCCACAATAATTTATGTTGAGGTCTACTAATTTTAGGTTTTATATAATTATTATTTTCTTTATTCCAGGAGGATATATTGTTAATTGTTTGGTATAGCGTGTTGATGATGTTTTTGTTATTGTTATTTCGGAAGATTATATTGTTTCTGAGTTCCCATATGCTATGCCATAAGTAGCAAAGGTCAGAGAAGTCTTTATTGAGTGTTTTGGTGTTAATGATGTTTTCAGGGGCGTTGTCTGTTAGGTCCGGTATAATAAATGATTTTTTTTAATTTGATGCCAAGGTTTGCTATAAGAGATTTGGTGATCTGACAGTTAAATAAGAGATGGTTTGTGTCTTCTATGTCAGAGTTGTAGAGAGAGCAAGTGTTGGGAACTCTATTTATATATTTATTTAAACGGGCAGTGGTAGGTAAGATATCGAGGATAATCTTCCAAATAAAATTTTTTATATTTGGAGGGACGTTAAGTTTCCAGATCCAGTTTGCATTAATTTTATTTATGTTACTGGTATTGAAAAGGGAAGTAGTGGATTTAACTGTAAATTCTCCATTGTTATTATAGATCCAAATAAGTTTGTCAGGAATATTTCTAGTTGGGATATGTATGTTGCTGATCATTTGGACGATGTTAGGGGGAAATATATTATTTAATTTATTCATATCCCATAAATTGTTTTTAGTGAAAAGGTCACAGACTTTTAGATTAGGGTTTTGATTATCACGGAATGTTTCAAGATATTGTTCATTTACCCATATATCAGTCCATACATTTATACTTTTTCCATTACCTACAAGCCAGAGTAATCCTTTTGAAAAGAGGTCTCTGATATTTAGAAGTCTTCCAAATTGCCATGAGGTTTTGAATTTCCCTCTTTCCATTAATGATTCTTTTGAGAGGTATTTTTCTGAGATTACCTTAGACCAGATATTGTCAGGTTTGGAAATGATTCTTCAGAGGAGTTTCATTTGCATTCCAATATTAATTTCTTCTGCTGATTTAAATCCTAATCCGCCGTCCTTTTTGGGGTGCATAGGTGTTCCCAGCTGATTAATGGGTGATAATTATCAGATTGAAGTTTGTTCCAAAAGAAATTTTTGTTTATTTGATCAATTTTGTTGAGAATTCCTTTAGGGAGAAGGAAAGATTGCATTAAATAATTTTGTTTTATATATATATATTGGTTTTTCAAACCTATGCAGGTATACCACATTAACCCCAATGACATGGGTTAATAAGCTACTTGTAAAAAGATTTTTTAAATTTAAATGATTTTAGTCTTTTTTAATAATAATTTCCTATGATATATGTATTCAAATATAAAGAATCTGTTTCAATATAGTTTGATTACCTTATACCATTAGGGCATATAATAGGAAGATTGTATTTACATACAGAAAATTGTTACTCAATAATTTTTTTTTCTTTCATTGTTTAACATGCAGTTGACGGTTTGACGCAATGGATCCGAATTTTGGGAAGTTAAATCGGTTACTGATTTCCAATTTTAGGTCAAAAATGCTATGCTACAACAACAAGTCAAGTAGTCCATGTTTGAAAATATTTTTTTCTTAAGTTAAATATTTTGTTTCTTAAGTTAAAAATAATTATTTTTTGGGGGATAATATAAAATAAAATAGATAGATAGTGCAGATAAATTCAGCAGTTAATCATTAGTGGGAAAACCATATTGGAATGAAGTAATTTGACAAATGAATTTTAGATAAGCACTAAAACAGTAAACCAACTTCAATTGGTTGAAGTTGAACTCTCAAGAAGTCTCACCCCCATACTTCGACCCCAGAAAAAAGTCTATTATGTACATACAGTACATAATTAGACTTATATTCACCAACGAGAGTGACTTTGAAAAGTTTTTTTTAAAAAAAGGACTTTTATACATTATGAAAAAATATACAAATTTAATTGTCTGATAAAAACTAGCAGTTATATTATACTAAAAGATTAAATATTGTTGATAGAAGAAAAAAAGCATCTCCTAAATCTGGCGTGTTTGGGTTTCAAATGTGTTTTTAATTATAATGTAATTATAAATATAAACATTTGAATAGTTTTTTATAAACATTTTTTTTACCATGTGTTTATAAATTTTGAATAAAATACATTTTAAACCATTTTAATCAATTATATAAAATTAATGTTATAACGTAATTATAAACTTTACACGATAATTGATATGATAGTGACACAATTTATGGAATACGGAGTATTTTATCTATTTGAAAGTTGAAACAAATTATAAACTATCAAATTTTGATATGGTAATCAAACACCATTCAAATGTTTATATTATTTAAAACTGCATTATAATTAAAATTCGTTGGAATCCAAACACATCTGACATCTACTTATAAGCAAGGTATGCACTTTGTTTGCTCGGTATTTTCTCCTTTGTTGATATTGTTTTCTCGATGTTTTAGGCTATTCTCAATCCACACTTTTCATGGTCGGTGCATGGGATTTTTGAAAGAAAAAAAATGTTTGCAAGTTATGCATAATTGTACACAAAACTTCACCTGCAAGGCTGTGTAACATATAGTTCAAGGCACCAAATCTTGAATGTAGCACAACATGAAATCATGTATTAACAGTAAAACCCTCAAAAAACATTGAACTGTTCTTCCCATTTTGAGTGACATCCAAACAATTTAGTTCTACTTGGCCAATGAAAATTTGTTCTTTTCCTCATTCAAACAAGCAACAGCGCAAATAGCTAGATTCGTATTCTCCACAAAAAAATCCTAAACAAAAGAGATGCAATCAAAAGATGTTGACCTTTGTGCCAGTTGATCAGGAGAAACACTAAGATGCTTTTGAACCGGAAGACGCCTTCTTCTTGGAACCATCCTGCTTCTTATCGGCTTCTGCTGCCTTTCTTTTGTCTCTCCTTTCCCTTTTCTTCAATGTGGTCATGTGAGCCTTGAGAATTGTTGCGTATGAAGCTTGAAAACGTTGGTGATCCTTCACCCCCAACTAAAGTACACACAAAGCATTAGAAAAAGGGAAGATCATGGGGGCTTAAGCGTTGAAGCTATTCCGTAGAGGGAAGTTGAAGAAGCATGTTGCAAATGAACTATGCAAGTTGAACTAATGAAATTAGAGCAAGTACTAGATATTTTAAAAGTGAACCAATAATCTGGTTTCAGAGGAATATATCTCTAGATTTGTTGTCTTCAGGGAATCTTACATATTTTAGGTACCTATAAAGACTAACAAGTAAACTACGTCAATTGAAGCAAACCACCATACTCCAAGAGTGATTATGTAGAGATGCCCACTTACAAGGTTCACTTGTACAAAAGAAAAAGGAGAGTTCTGTCAAGCTTATCGATATTGGAGACCCTTGGACAAGTTGCAAGTATCACTATCCAATTGTTCATATGACATTCAAGATCTTTCTGATCTTAAACTATCCCTAGCATAGATTTTGGATTGCATAGATCTGCTCGAGTAGATTTTGATCACACATAACAAGCAAATGTATGAAATTTCATCTCTCGCATACAGAACCCCTATTTCATTTATGAACTAGCTAGCAGTCATCAGACCTCAAAGCCATGACTAATCACTCATAAAGATATTGGGGCAGTCTCCCTTGGTGTATTTAAGGTTTAAGGTAATATCATACCCGAAAGCCTATTCGCTAACATGATTTTTTGTTTACTCAGCTAAATAAGACTATTATTAAGGCACTATCTTTTAATGTGCTGCAGTGTTGGGACTTTTTTTAGCGCCAGGGATATAAAACTAACATTGTTAATTGTTGTAGCAACGCAGCTGATGAGGCGTCTAGCACAGTAAACAATTTGTTGACCTCCCTTTTCTCAAACCATTTTCTTTAAACTCAAACGTATTATGAAGGGCAACTTTGATGTGAAGTCTCAAGTTCAATTATTCAACCTACACAATAGGCTATTTCTAAACAAAGCACATAAAAGCTTCAACTAAAACCTAATTTTGCAAGCCCATTCCATTATGCCACACAAACAAGATCTCTCCCACAGTCAGATCACTGAAAAACAAAAAAACTGGATCAATCCTGGTTCAGAGATCCTTTTTTATATAGTATTAAGTATGAAATATGATCAACCATCATGGCGAATAACCTAGTATAAACTTACATGTCACAGACTTCTATGCCTCAACTCAACTCACTTCATTATAAAAAACAGGGACACTTGATGAAGAAAAAGCACATTAAGCTCAGTCCTTGCTGACAGCCATTCATTTGCCCGGCTCTTATGGATATAGTATTTTATTATATGCTATCAAAGTAATTGTAGACTAGACCAAAAACAAATGTCAAACTCATTCTTACTTGTTATGATCATCAAACATCAATGCATACTAACTAATAATGAAAACCTCGTAAAAATCCAACTAAAATCACAAACATCAATATCAATCAAACATATGACCGGCATGCATCCACTTGAGCAACCAACAGTCCATCAGCACTATGAACTAAACCAAAATTCATGTGCACTTCCATAATGATAATATCAATAAAACATGAATGCAGAAATAGCTGTGTTATATGATCTTTCTAAGTACGACTACCAACGTCAACTAACAAGTCCTGCAGTAACATTCTCAAAATCCAAATCCATAAGCACTTCTATAATCAAATGCTGAATTGAACAGTAGAGGAGTCACGAGCTTACAGAAGTTGAAATCGTCTTTTTGCCATTCGTAGCACGCACAAGGCACTTGTAATCGATAGCTTCACCAGCAGACGTCATTTTATTCCGCTGAACCTTAGACTTGAAAGATGCTGCAAAATTCAACCTAATTAAAATCCAAACCAAATCCAAGCAAATAAGATAGGAAAAAGAAATATACTGAACCAGATCGAGATCGCGAATTGCGAACTCTAGGTCGCACACACAAAAGACAATTAAAAAAATATATGAGAAAGGGAAAATGCAATTACATCGTTTGAGAGTGACCCAAACAGAGCCGCTCTCCACGCTGCCTTCGAACATGGCCTTCAACTCATTCAAAAACGAATCTGTATTCAGCGGAGTCTATCAAAGCGAGAACTTGAGGTTAGGAGCTTCGTCGAACAATTAGGTAATTTAGGGGCCGAAATTGAACCAAATAAAGAGATCGGACCTTTACGGAGGGAGCAGCGGCGGTGGAAGAAGCGGAGGCAGGGCGATTGCGAGCCGGCACCGGCGCCATCACGGCGGCGCTGATCCCAAGTTACGAGAGAACGGAGAGAGAAGCTTCAACGCTGGTCGCAAGAACTGGGATTGGGATCGTCGCAGTTTGGAAGGAAATCAGACCCATTAATCATCGACGATTTTTGAGATGGTTGAAAAATAAATTGAATTGGGCCTCAGGCCCAAATTGCATCTTGCTACGCGGATTGAGTGGGCTGGTATAGGCCCATTAATCACGGCAATTGGCTCATTTGTACCTACGCTCAACTACTTTTTAATTATTTTTTTAGGTAAACCACCGCGCAACAAGTGATGTGGAGCAAGGGGGTAAGGAAATCCAGGTTCGAACTCTACCTCGGCGGCTCCGCCATACAAGTTGGCCGAGTCGGTCGATATAAATCGATTTACCTAGTGTGTGACTCTTACCAGTTTGGGTCAAAATTTTCGGTAAAAATTTTCGGGTACTGACCCAAATTTTACCGGACGTTCAAGTCGGGTTATTACTAATTGCATTAAAATTATTTTTTAAAAAATTATTTAAAATTTTGATATTTTATATATTTTTAAATTTTATTAAAAATTACAAGAGATGATAAAAATTAAATATTTTTTATCAGATATAGTATATAATTACAAGTATTAAAACTTATTGATCACGTCTTTAATCTTACCATTTCAAAATTATCGCAACATAATCAAATCATGATTTTTTTAATTTAAAAAAGAAAATTTTGACAAACCCGAAATCGACCCGATTTGACCCCAAACCCGGTCAAACCCGAGTTCAAATCAACCCGTATCTACCCGGGACCCGTTTTACCCGAAACTCGTATCTACCCGGAACCCGACTCGAATGACCCAATTGACAGGTCTAATCAAAACTCAAGTTCGTCGACAACCAAAGCTCCCACTCCATATGTCTCACTAAAAACATGTTATTTTAGGCCGTTGTATAAGATTATTTAGCGAATATATTGTTATACTCTCATTTATTAATCTAAAATAAAACTACAATCTATGAATCTACTAATAATTGCAATAAGACTTATGTGAAGTACAAACCAAATAACTATAATAATATCTATAATAACCAATGACCTCTTGCCCTAGTGGTAAGAGTAAGGTGTTTCCTTAGTGGGATCAATTTGTGCAATTTGTGCTATAGTGGGTACTCCAAGACATGAGCTCACCCGACTCGCCTGCTTTGCAGGCTAGTGCTTGGCCCGTGGAGGATTAGTCGATAACCTCGGAACCTCCACGTCATAAAAAAAAAACTATAATAATATCTATATCCTTTCAAAATGAAATGTTTTGATAAATAGTGAAAATATTAAGTTCAAATTTCATCCAATATTGATTATTGATTGTCGTCGACCATAAATCCGATTAAAAGAGAATATATAAAGCTGGATTAAATGACCCTCAAGAAGAGTACCCAATTGACAATTATTTTGATGAAACATTGTTGAAAATATGTAATTTTAGTACAACTCAAAAGAAAAATAATAGAGGTGGCCCTTTATTCATTTTATACTCTGGATCTAGTGGGTGCAGTGTAAAAAAAAATCACTATTATAGACGTTGCCCTGTAGAAAAATTCCATCAATTATTTTTCCTGTAATAATACCAAGTTAGATTTAGATCCTCACGAGTCATAACTGAAATTGATGGGATTTTATTTAGCCAATGAAGAGCTAGATCTTGGAGGGTGATTGGATGACCCAAGGGGTAAATTTTGGTCATTTTGAAAATATTATAAAAGAAAAAAGAGAAATAAATAAAGGTGTGGCAGCTTTTTCAAATACCCTACAAAAAGCCTACCCTCTAGGTCTAGACTCCCCCTTCTAATTTTATTTATTTATTTTCGGTTAATATCAAGTTATAATTCAACTCTATTTTTTTATAATTCTTTAATTTGTAACTTAGTGTAATTAATGAACATAAGTATAATTCATAGTTTTTTTTTATAATTCACGTTTTTTTTATAATTACGTATATTTCACTTACATTATAAAAGTCGGTCATATAATTAACGTTTTTTAACAGTGTAAGTCAAATATTTATTTGACCTTTATTTAAACGGGATCGAATTATCGTACAATCCCGAGTGCCCGAGTTCGCCTAAAAATAATAATTTAACCTCTCGTTAATGATCAGCTTTTTTAATAACTAAACTTACTAAAACGCTTTTTCCACAAATGTATATTATATATTTTTAGTTTTAATACGAAAACATTTACAAAAATAAAATAACAGGCATCGGCTTGCCGATAGGCCTGCGGGCATTTGTTTGTGTATATATAAAGTTTATAATGAATTCTTTAAAAATATCGTTTTTAAAAAGATGTTCTTTAAAAATTATTTACCTTTTTTTAAATAAATTAATAACTACACAAATCTAGTTTTTCCTCAAATGCATATTATATATATATTTCTTTTAAAAAAGAAAACATTTAAGAAACAAACATGTATTTCTATCTAAAATATTTTATTATATGTCTGGCAGCGGCTTGTCGATAGGCCTGCGGGTATTGTTCCGAAGCCATAACAATAGGATTTGGCAAAAAAAACTTAAGAATAAAGCAATAGCACTATCCGGCTCATTGATATTCTTCTCATCACACTACTCTCAGGTCATGTGTTCGACTCTCAGTTTCGGGAAAAGGAAAGTATTTTTTGAACAAATGTATATTATATATTTATGCTATACTATATGGCTAGACTTCCCTCTACATTACACATTATGTTATACTGTAGAACTAGACTTCCCTTTACATTAAAGGCTAGACATAATTTATTTAATTTTTTTTTGGGCTAAGACCTAATTTATAATTCAACTTTATTATTTTATAATTCTTTATTTTTTAACTTGGTTTAATTAATGAACATAATTAATAATTCACGTTTTTTCTATAATTCTTTTTATTTCACTTATATTATAAAATTGGCTCATGTATAACTTGTTTAGCAGAATAATCGAGCTTGAGTTATTATGCTCATGGAATAGTCTTAATTGCAAGTATTCCGAGAATCCTTTATCGAATCGAATTTTAAAATTGGTTCATGTATAACTTTTTAATTAAAAAAAAAACACATAACAAGTTAATGACAACTCTGAGGAGGACATTTGACAAATGTACATTAGAGCCACATGTACCTCTAAACAATTTTCTCCATCTTAAGACCTTCATACCAAAAATCTATATCACTACTAGAAGTCAAAAGTTTTTCACATAGGCTATAACCCGATGTCTTTGTATATTATAACATCGTTTATATTTTTAAATCCGATGTCTTTGGAATCCTATAACATTGATTATAATATATAACTGATGTTATAACATACAAAGACATCGAGCTTTGACCGATGTTATACAATTTTGAGTTTTAACATCACCCACATAAACATCGATTTTTTATTTTGATTAACATCGGTTTGTAGCCGATGTTAAATGAAATATTTGTTCTTTGTTTTTTTTTTCCTTGTAGCCTATACGGGATTTGAACCCGCACCATTGTGCTTGAACACATCGCTCTACCAATTTGAGCTAATAGGCTTTATATTAGCAATAATAAAACAAATTATTGTACTCTTTTACTAATCCAATATTAATGCCAAAAGAAAACACCAAACAAACTATTACCTTAAGACGTCTCACATATATACATTGCAAAAACAGGGGATATCCTACTTAATTTTTCCTTATAAAGCTATTATGAAATTTAAGAAGTTTAGCCTAGTAGGATGATTATTTCTAATACAATTTCATCACTCCAAAAATGTTAAAAAAAGAGTCTGCAGGGCACAATGACATAGTGTCAATGTATACCCACTTCATATACAAGTCGGACAATTTTATACAAGGTGTCAAATGTTCCTTTGTATTGAAAAGGGCATATTGACACAGTGCCTTAAATCTACATGAAGGAGAACACCGTAAATCTGCAAACATTTGAAACACCACATGATCCACATCAAAGAATGGTTCACATTTCATATGAGCCAAAAGATCAGTTTTTCTAATTAACTCGTCAAAAACTAATGGAGGTTACCAACAGTAGCCAAAATGAGGCTAATGGAGGTTACCAACAGTAGCAAAAAGCAAACATACCTCTAACACTTTTTAACATACCTCTAGCAAAAACTCACTCAAACCAATTGTGAAATTTAACTGCATGCAGGCTTTGATGAGAGCTAACATTCCAAAACAATATATAATAAACAAGTAAATTTAGAGCTGGAAAATAAAAGGCAAGTGAAGAGACAACAAGAAGCTGATCTTGATCTCCCCAATTGGTCGAATAACAAACAAATGAAACATAACTTGCTCATAGTGGCAAGTTTGACTTCATAAATAAAAATCATAACTACTCTAGTAACACCTAATATCTCTATGGAGTAGTATTCATTATTCAAACACACAACAACAATTTCAAGTCAAAACTGGCAATCTTTTTATGGATCCAATTAGCATTCCCAATCCTAACTAATCTTAAACTGTTATGAATAATTTGTCTCTTTTTATGCATCCAAAAGGAGCACTGTTACATCCAAAAAGAGCACTCTTTTTATGCATCCTATTAGCATTCCCAATCCCAATTGGCAATGTTTTTATGCATCCAAAAGGAGCAAGTACTGATATGAATAATTTGTCTCTTAATTGATATCAAATGCTTCATACTCCATATACCGACAGAAAAACCATACAAGTGAACTAAAGATCCTAAACTAGCTAGTTAAAAGGAGGGGCATTCCCTTGTCATGAATATCAGTCGTCTCTCCATTGACATCACAGATGCTTGATGCTCATATGAGCGTCCAAAAACTTATTTACAGAAAAACTCAGCCATAAATCGCAAAATGAACTAGAAAAGCCCAATATGTAAAAGTCTCATCAATTTCCATTAGCCATACAAATCTAGGTATCCAATATGTATACATGTTTTGCTCAAAGTTACAAACAATTACCAGATAAAGTTCACATGCTTCTTCAGTCTTCTAAAGAGAAGAATCCTAGATTTTCAAATCGGGATTAACCATGGATTCTAACAAGTGAAGCAAAGAAAGAGCAGAAAAGAGAAGAGGAGAGCATACATGTTGCAGAGAGAGCGTAGAGTGGTGTCTGCCAGAGAGAGCGAACGGAGAAGGCGATCTGGCGAGAATGGGCTTGCAAGGAGGCTTGTAAGCAGGGTCCATTCTCCCAATCTGGCTCCATCACCGGCGGTTGTATTAGCGGAGGAGAGAGGATGGAAGCGAGAGTGAGACTTGGAAGAGGGAGGCCGGGAGGGAGAGGAGGAAGCGAGGGTTTGGGGTTTGGGAGACGATAAGGTGCGAGCGAGAGAGAATCAGATGAAGTAAGGGAGATCCGTGTGTTGGGTGAAAGGAAAGTCTCAACCGTTAGATTAAAATTAATCAACGGTTCTTAGATTAGTATGAGAGATGTTTATTGGTTGATAAGAAAAGCACACGGATCACCCTCTTCTACCATTAGATGTGGAGAAATGGTTGGTTCAGATTGATTCTACTTTATATCATTTTTATATTTAAAATAGTATATATATATATATAAATTATTAATTTAGGATATTAGTTTGTATAGAGCTTATCATGTATGAACTTATTCTACTTTATAGTATCATTTTTATATCTGAAATAGTGTATATATATATATATATAAATTATAAATTTAGGATATTAGTTTGTATGGAGCTTATCATGTATGAACTTATATATCCTTACTACCATAAAGGCAGCAAGTCTGCATCACTATTCTTTACTAAATTTTAGTATTCTAGCCGTCCGTTGTTTGTCGGTCCGATTCATCAACGGCGGGTATCTCCCAACATGTTCATTGTCTTCTTTACCCTTGAAACCATTAATTTGAAAATGTTTATTTTTTTATTTCGGTGTACTTTTTTGTCCTTTCAAGTAATTG
Organism: Persicaria maculosa; assembly: GCA_963922045.1. Classification (NCBI taxonomy): domain Eukaryota; kingdom Viridiplantae; phylum Streptophyta; class Magnoliopsida; order Caryophyllales; family Polygonaceae; genus Persicaria; species Persicaria maculosa. Next base: position 8,355,306 of record OY998271.1, on the reverse strand, counting down.
TTGAGTTTGATATTACCTTTCTCGTTCGCCTGGCTCTTTCATGAACCGCCATAGCCTTCTTCTTCTCTTGTTCACTACACAGGCGATTTTCTCCACCTACAGTTCTGTTCTTCTTCTTCTCCAACGGTCCTTCTGGTTAGTCTCTCTTTTAATTTAGACACCTCGTGGTTACAATTCTTAAATTTTTCGGTCTCCCAATGCATTCGGTTTGTTCTAGATTTTTAGGGTTTTTTCTTCTGTAGGTCGGTTTATTGGTTGTAATGGTTTATACCCCCTAAACCTCCCAATCGGTACTTCCTTTCGCTCTCTATCGGTTATTGCCTGTGAATCGGTTGCAGAACCTCTCTATTTTTTACGTTTGATTCGAAGGCTTTTAGTTGTCCTGATTTACACCGCCTAACCCTCCCAATTGGTTCTTAATCTGGGTCTCTATCGGATCTGGCTTGAGAATCGGTCGCCTATTTGGGGGTTCGATCAAAAGTCTTGCTATTTGGGGGTTTAGGGTAAGGGTTTCAGTTTCGTTTCCTAGGGGTTTGGTGACTCTTTTCTTGCTAATTTGAAAATTTGGTTATTATTTGTGTTGGGTCAAACTAGAACACAGCAATTTGTTAATTGTTTTGCCAAATCCCTTTTGAGAGAATATGCCTTGACTGCTCTTCATTATGATTTAGAGTTTGAGATTGGCGGTCACTATTTTAGAATGGAAAACTACTCTTTCTGATCGAATTAAATTTTCTTGTTATGTGAACTGTTTGTAAAATTTGGTTAATAACCTCAAATTTGTGACACTCTGATCTGTGATTTATGATTGTGATTTTTATTGAATTTTTTTATTGTGTTTTATGATTGATCAGGTATTGATTTTGAATTAGGTTAGGTGGAACTTATCTATGTAATTGCTTTCTTTTTTGTTATAATGTTTGTTTATATATATTTTTTTGAATTTGCTCATTAGTGATGTTTAATATGTTGAATCGTAGTTTTTTTTGGAATGATTATTTGTGCAACTTGTTTTCTCTTCTTCTTTTTCTTTCTCATATCATGTTATTCTGTTAGCTTCAATTCGATTTGTACTGATCCTTGTCGTTCGATTGCCTATTTTTTTATTTTGGTTTTCTCTTTCTGCTTTTGAGGATCAGATTCTGGTTAAAAAGTCTTATGAGGCCCAGGTAGCCCCTTCACTATATGGTTTCATTCGGTTGGTTACTGGTTATCTCCTTTTTATATTTTAATTCTTCCGATTTTCAAGGTCTATCGTCCGTGTGTTACTCTTTTTTTTTTGTTTTATTGCAAGTGGATCCAACCATCTAGGTAGTCTTTTATTCCTTCAATTCAATTCAATTCAGAACTAGGTAGGTTGTTTATATATATTTTTTAGGGTGTTTGCTCATTTGGGTTGTTCAATAGGTTTATATATAAATTTTTATTTTTTAAAGCGTTTGCTCATTTGGGTTGTTCAATAGGTTTATATATTTTTTAAGTTACCTATTTAATCCCCCTTCTCTCTACCCTTTTTTTAAACATTGCAGTTTGGTGTGAAATGGAGCAAATTTTAATGCCGGTTAAAAAGCAGGCTTTAATATCCTCTTTTCTTGACATTGTTACTGGTCAAACAGCTGAAACTGCTGAGGCTTTTCTTCAGGTGATTAAGAATTTTTTTAAAAATTTTAATATGTTATTTTTTTTTTGGGATAAACTTTTTAATATTTTTTTTTTAGGCAAAGAGTTGGAGGATTGAGGATGCAGTTGATTTATTTTTCATGGGTGTAGAAGAGCAACGTGATGATCTATCCTCTTCTTTTGTACATGGTGTGGAGCCGACTTGCCAGACTACCCATACAAGTTCTTCATCTGTTTTAGAATGTAGTTCAGTGGTGGTGAGTTATCATGATAAATTTTTATATAATTTAGATTTTTTTAACCTAAAATAAGATTTAGTGGTTTTCCATTTGATTTTTATGTACTTTGTACACACTGATTTTTTTTAGAAATCTTAGTGTCCAAACCTGTTTTCAATTTTTTTTGTAGTCACCTTCTGATTCAGTTACATTGGCAGCTAATTCACCTAAGCGTATACAACAACAAAAGCGAGGAGTTGAGGTGCTTTTATTTTTAGTGGTTATTATATCACCATTGTTTGTTTTTTTTTGTTTTTTATGATTTTTTTTTAATGTTGTAACTTTGATTATTACGATAAGGATGTAGCTCCTACACCCGGTTTTGTACAGCGCCGGCGTAGACGTACTCGGGCTGAGGTTGTTCTTTTGTTCATATGTATTAAACCTACATATTTTGTTAACTGACTCTGTGTTTCTTTTTAGTTATAATTTTTTTTTTTTTAAAGATTGTTGCTGAAGATATATCTACAAGTCATACTACTGTGCCTCAAAAGTTGGTGTTGTGTCGCCGCAGGCGTACTAAGAAAGAGGTTTTATGGCCTTTTTTTCCCCTATTTTTTAGATTTGATCTAATAGTATTTGGTCTATGTATGTGTAAATTTTATACTGAATTTATGCATTTTTTTTTAGATGTCTAGGCAACCTTCAGGGAATCCATTGGAGTCAATGCCTTCAACATCTGATTCGGTTGATACACATCAAGATAAAACGCCCTACGTTGAGGTGTCATTTTTAGGTTTTTAAGTGTGTTTTATTATCCTTTTATGACTAATTGATTAAAAGTAACCAGATTTGCAGACTTGAAGCTAAAATCAAACACAGGCATACTAGGTTTGTAAACATATTCTAATTTTCAACTGAAATCGTAGTGATGTTATATATAGTATAACTTATTAGCTTTGGAAAATTTCTGTTTTTTTTTTGGGCTGATTTATTTGTTGGGTATGTCAGATTATTGGCCATGATCAGAATTTTGATGCTGCACCTTTTTTTGTGAAGCGTAGGCGTAGACGTACTCGGGCTGAGGTTAATTTTTTTATATGCGTATTTCACCTTTATTTTATTTTCACCATGTCTTTATTTTTCATTGATAATATTTTTTTTAGATTATTGCTGATGATTTAACCGGAGATCATTCCATTGGGCCTCAAAAGTTGGTGTTGTGTCGACGCAGGCGTTCTAAAATAGAGGTATATTTTAAATATTTGCCTTGTAAGATTTCTTCAATAGTATGGGATTAATGTGTAAAGGTTTGTTAATTGAATTAACATATGTTCGGTTTCCTTTTTTTATTAGATGTCTAGGGATGCTTCGGGGAGTCCGTTGAAATCTATGGCTTCAACATCTGGTTCTATTAGTACATGTAGAGATAAAAGTCCATACATTGAGGTATTGTTTCTAGGGTCGTTACTCTATTTTATAATAGATGTGTAAAAATTTTGATTTTTTTTATTGGATATTTGTTCTCCTTTGGATTCATTTTTTCTAGGCTCCCATTATCCTTGTCTATTTCTGATTCCATTTTCTCTGCATTGGTAGTATTCATCAACTTTTCAACCCTTTTTTTTTTGGGTTGACAGAGATTTCATTTGTATAAATACTTGAGGTGTTGCCTTTTTTAAGAGTGAGAATGTATCCTCATGTTCAACATCCTCAAAAATTATGCAAACTACTTTGTCTATTATAGAAAAGCTATGATTGGATGAGGTGTTGCTTTTGTAATGGTAAATTTTTTTGTGGTTTATGAATATTTTGGTTGCTTTGATTTTTTATTTAAGTCTATGATGTCTGACCTATTGTTCATATAAATAGTTTGAAAATACTTATATACAGACAGTAGGTAATAAATAGTAAAGAGCAACTATGTACCTTGGAACTTTAGTGCACAGATTATTTTATGTAATATTTTTTTTTTAATTTTTTTTTATGATTTTTTAGCTATTTTATTTTGTAATATTATTTTTTTATTTTTATATATGATTATTTTTTTCACCACTTCTATATTTTTTTTCAGGTTAATAGCGACATACCAATCGTAAGTGCTTGTCAACGAAAGAAGAGAAATCGTTTAGAGGTTTTGACACTAATCCTTTTTTTTATATATTTTTTTTATTTCTTTTCTCCAAAGTCTTAATTGCTTTTTAATATTATTATATGCTTACTATGTCACTTTTAAATTTGTTTTGGTAAATTTATTTATTAAATTTTTTTAATTATTATTTACTTCGTCAATCAAATTTTTTTTAGGTTAATACTGAGATACCAATCATTGGTGCTTGTCGAAGAAAGAAGAGAACTCGTTTAGAGGTTTTTACAAACACTTTTTTTTTCCTGCAATTTTCTTTGGAATTTTTTTATATATTTTCTCCAAAGTCCTAATTTCTTTCTATTATCATATGTATAGCATATTCCAAAAAAGGTTTATTGTGCTAATAAGGAAATAGGTTGATTTTTTAACTGATCCCCCCTCCCCCTTTTTTTTTTACAGATAGATATCGAAAGTGATTTGGTGTGTACAACGCGACAAAGAAATACCCATGTAGATGTAAATTCAATTTGCACTCTCAAAGGTTTAGGTATGCATAACTTACTATCCAATCCAATGCCTTTAGCACTCCCATCAACATGTATACACTGTGGGGCAACAAAATTTGCTTTTGAATGCCCAACTTTTTGTTGTGCAAATGGAAGTATCAAATTTGTGAATATAGATTTTTGTGACGAATTATATGATCTATTTACAAGAGAAGATGCTATTGGGCAACATTTTCGTCGTTTTTCTAGAGCTTATAATAATTTGTTTGCTTTTAGTTGTCTTGGTGGAAATTTCAATGAGAGTTGTAATAAAAAGGGTATTTACACCTTCTTGGTAAAAGGACAACTATATCATTACCTTCCTAATCTTATACCAATAAATGGCAAACCAAAATTTATGCAACTGTACTTTTATGATGGTGCATCTGAATTTGCCACACGTTGCGATACTTTGAGTGACCTATATCCTGCTATAGTTGATGTTCTAATCAATATTACTTCAGTTAATCCTTATGCTTTGTTTTTTAGATCTCTGCGTACTTTTCCAGTAACAACAACTACCGAAATAGTACTTTTTAAGTCTGTTCATTTAGATCAGCGAGTGTTCAATACACCTACTTCTGATGAGGTTGCTGCTATTGTTGTTGATAGTGATTCTAACCATATTAATAGCCCTCATATTGTTGTCTATGGAAAATCAGATAACGAACATCAAATATTACATTACTATGGTTGTTACGACCCTTTACAATATCCACTTTTATTTAATCAAGGGCAATCTGGTTGGCACCAAGGTCTTAGATATGCCTCTACATGTTTGATTAATCCATGCAATGAATTATCATTTCCTCTTACCCAGACAGTTGAGAATATAATTGATAGAGAATCAATAGGTAAGAATTGTGTTTTTTATGAACTCATTGGCTTATTAAAAGTTTTAATTTTTTCTAAATACGTTTACTGTTCTCTTGTTTCAGCTTTAAATGCACCTCCTTTGGAATCAGGTAAATATGTCTCATGTAGACAATATTATTCCTATAGATTTCAAATTCGTACCGGAAACTTTCTCCTTCACACTGCTCGTTTGCTTTTGCAATATATCGTTGATATGTATATTAAAGTAGAAAACACACGCCTTGATTTTATTCGTCGTAATCAGGTCTTAATTAGAAGTGAATTATACCAAGGAATAGTTGATAGTGTTAATGATGGTAATTTAAAAGCATCTGATGTTGGACGTCGTGTTATTCTTCCTGCATCTTTTATCGGTGGACCTAGAGATATGAAATGTCGATATCTTAATGCTATGGCTTTGGTTCAAAAATTCGGAAAACCTGATCTATTTATAACTATGACATGCAATCCAAATTGGCCTGAAATACAAGAACAATTGTTGTTTTGTGAAGGATCTGAACATCGACCTGATTTAGTGGCTAGAATATTTTGTTCAAAGGTTCGTTTGTTGAAGAAACTAATATTAAAAGATCATATATTTGGTAAAGTAGCTGCAAGTATTGATGTTATAGAATTCCAAAAGCGTGGTTTACCACATTTACATATGTTACTTATCTTTGGATCTGGTTATAAAATTGTTGCTGCTGAGTGTTTTGATCAATATGTAAGTGCAGAATTACCATCTATGGAATTCCCTGAATTACGTCATCTTGTTGTTCAACATATGATGCATGGTCCCTGTGGTAATAAAAATCCTAAATGTGCATGTATGGTTAAAAATGGAATGAAATTAGAATGCAAATCTGGCTATCCTCGTGATTTTGCTGAAATGACAACTCAAACTAATGATTCATATCCTATATATAAAAGGCGTAACAATGGAGATGTTGTACTTGTTAGAAAATTTTTTTTAGATAATCGTTCTGTTGTTCCATATAATCCATATTTGCTAGCAGCATTTGATTGTCATTTAAATGTCGAAATCTGTTCAACTATTAAAGCTGTTAAGTACATTTATAAGTATGTGTATAAAGGACATGATAAAGTAAGGTTTGATATTAATATGCATAATATCCCTGTTGAAAATGAAATTAGTTCATATCAATCTGGAAGATGGATTAGTCCACCTGAATCAGCTTGGAGATTGTTTGCATTTCCGTTATATTCAATGTCCCCAACTGTTTATCCATTACAAGTACACTTACCTCATATGCACATTGTTAGATTTAATGAGCAAGAGAGTTTACAAAATATTGTTGATAATCAATGTCGGAATGCAACTATGTTAACTGAATACTTCACCGCAAATAAAGTACTTCCTAATGCTAAAAAGTTTTTATACTCTGAATTCCCACAATATTTTACTTGGAATAGTCATTTAAAGATATGGAAAGACAGAATAGGTCCTAAATGTGTTGGCAGGTTAACATATGTTAGCCCTTGTGAAGGAGAGCGGTATTACTTAAGACTTCTACTAATAAACGTGCGAGGTGCAATCTCTTTCAATGATTTGTTAACTGTGGATGGCATTCCCTATTTAACTTTCAAAGAAGCAGCTGAACACCATTCATTGGTAGAGACAAATGATTATGCTGGAGTTTGTATGCGAGAAGCAGTGGAGTTTGAAATGCCCTGTGTATTACGAAGGTTATTTGCTACTGTTCTTTTTTTTTGTGAAGTTCTTCATCCACAAGAGTTATGGAATGAATTCTATTCTTTCTTATCAGAAGATTTTCTTCACTTTCATCAAAACCAGTCTAATAAGGTATTTCAATTAACCTACTATGAAATTGCAGAATATTTGGAAGGTATGGGCAGTAGCATAACACACTTTAAATTTGATTTTCCTTTTATTCCTAATATGATGTATATTAAAAATACCAAAGATATTGCTGATGCTCTTAATGCTGGTATACCACCCGAGTACGTTAATGCTCACAACAATTTAAATCATGAACAACGCATAGCTTTTGATATCATTATGGATCATGTTACTCATAAATTGCCGGGAGTGTTCTTCATTGATGGCCCTGGAGGAACAGGTAAAACTTATTTATATTGTGCTTTGTATGCTAAACTGAGAGAAATGGGTCTTATTGTATTGCCAACAGCCTCATCTGGTATAGCTGCATCTAATATTCCAACCGGTAGAACTGCTCATTCTAGATTCAAAATTCCCATAAATGGTGTTGGTAATATTTGTTGTTCTGTGTCTAAACAAAGTAGTCTAGCCATGCTATTACGAGCTGCAACAGTTATTATATGGGATGAGGCTTCTATGGCAAATAAACGGAATATTGAAGCGGTGGATTCTCTTCTCCAAGATATATGTGATACAAAAACTCTTTTTGGCGGTAAAATTGTTGTCTTTGGAGGTGATTTTCGCCAGGTACTGCCTATTATGCCCAACAAATCAGAAAATGAAATTTTAAACTCAAGCTTGGTCAACTCATATCTTTGGCCCCATTTTCAGAACCTTAAATTAACGGTGAACATCCGAGCAAAAGAGGATCCTGAATTTGCTGGTTTTTTATTAAAACTAGGAAATGGAGATCTTCAAACGTCAAAAAGCTCAACCATAGTGTTACCTAATTATATTCAATGTTATAACATTGTAGATGACCATATTACTGTTTTAATAAATTCGATGTTTCCAGAAATGTTATTGCCCAATTTTGATGCACATATTTTTAGTGCTAGAGCAATTCTAACTCCCACAAATGATGCAGTAGATGAAATCAATTCCTCTGTCATTTCAATGTTTCCGGGGACTCCTTTTGTGTACAAAAGTTTTGATTCAATTATTGATGATAATTGTAATTTGTATCCTGCTGAGTTTTTACATACTTTATGCTCCTCTGGAATGAGTCCTCATGAGTTAGTTTTGAAGTTAAATTGCCCTGTGATACTCCTTCGCAATTTAGATCCAGCTAATGGACTATGCAATGGGACTAGATTAATTTGTAGAGATTTCAAAAAGGATGTGATTCTATGTGAAATTTCAACAGGTTATTACAAAGGTACTCAAGTGCTACTTCCTAGGATAAATTTAAGGCCCACTGCATTAACCTATCCTTTTGAGTTTGAGCGAAAGCAATTTCCGATAAAATTATGCTTTGCAATGACTATAAATAAGTCTCAGGGACAAACTTTAGACAAGGTATGTGTATACTTATGTCAACCTTGTTTCTCTCATGGTCAACTATATGTTGCATTTTCGAGGGTGCGTAATCGTAATGCTTTGCAGGTTTTTATTCCTCAATCAGCAGAATCAAATCTAAAAAATAGAAAAGTTGCTAATGTCGTTTGTTATGATGTATTGTTCAAAGCTGGGATTAAACATGATTTTTAAAGGTGACTATTTCGCATTCTTATTTAGGTGTTTAAATCATGATTCCTGTTATTTCCGAATATAACTTATTTACAAACTTCAATAGATCCATAATAATTTGTTTTCTTTTGTTTCATTGGATTTCTTTATTATTTATTTCAAAATTCTTTTATTTTGTTCTCCTTTGTAGGTTGTGTCGATTTCGAGGACAATTTGGTGTTTAAACATCCATTTAAAGTTTGGCTTTTGTTGACATGTGATTTCCAATTTTATTATTTCAGGTATTTATAGGGCGCTCCTCTCCTAAAATTCTTTTAAATTTATATAACTGTTAATATATAGGGAAAAGCACAACTTGTGGTTGTGATACCAACTAGAGGAAATCAAACCTTTGATTGTGTTGTTTATTGATCTTGTTTAATAAGAACCCAATTTAATCTAATTTGTATTTGGGCTGTTAGATTAAGCTGTGGATAAAGTTCATTATAGTTTTAGGCCAAATATTAACTTCCCTTTTTATACATAACTAGCCAAATACTTTTATGTTATTAAACTTTATTTTTGTGCAACTATTTTTTTGTCACAATTTTAGTCTTTACATACTCTAGACATTGTTGAGAATTATAGCACTTGCTACTGAATCTTTTTTATGATCAGGTGACCAATGGATTAAGATAGCTCATTCTAATTTTTTTGATCACTTAAAACAGATTGGTGATTATCTGAAAACCTTGATTAAAACATACAAGGCAACTTTCTTGCTATTCTTTGACGAAATCTCAACGTACTTGACAATTGGCGTATGTCTTTAATGATGTGGTACAACAATGTCGAGAAGCACTACTTAGGTCAGCTTTCACAAAAATGAACATACATTAAGCTATTTATTTTCCATGTTCTCTCAATTTTTATAATTTGGTTATTGTGCATACCTAGCTTCCTTTCCTATTAGAAGCATGTAATAATGAAAATCCCGATATTCAACAGGTTCAGTTGGCAATAATCTCTCTCCCTATTTATCATTTACATTACAATCTTAAATTTATAAGATTTCTCATTTGTCACGCATGATTTTATGAACTTGGTGTTTGTGATGAGCTTGGCGGAAGTGTGTTAAAACATCTTGTTAGAGATCATTTACTCATAAACACTACTCGTGTTATCAAAATTTAATTCCCTTTTGCACTCCTGCGATGGAGCTCTATCAAATCAGGTAAGCTTATCAAAAAATTATGCGTAGAAGTTTGCACTTTATCCCATTTTCGGTTTTAATTTCCATTAGTTATCTCTGTAGTTACCTTCCTGCAATTTATCACCAATAATTTAACATTCAGCAAAAATTTTTTGCTTCCCTTGGCACACTTCAACATCAATCACTAAAAAATTCAGCAGAAAAAAACAACTTTTAATATATTTGAAAATTTATATATTTTTTTACATCCTTTGACACTTAATTAAAGAAATACAATAAAATGAAATAAACTTAAATAAATACAACAAAGTAGAATAAATCTTCAAAACTGCATAGTTGCTGAGTTTACAGAGCTTTTGACTAACGCTAGGGCGATGACAATAAGACACATCCAAGGAACACCTTGTGTTGAGTTCTTACAACTACAAAACAACTTAAAAATTTAGTTATCACAAACACACTCATCTCCTAAAGTATATATATCTGAAATTCTATCTACATAAACATATTGTGGGTCTAATGACGAAATAGAAACATACATATTAATTTTCTCACTTCTACTCATATGTATCATTAGTTTGATATCTGAACTACTACAAATAGGAATATATTTTATTGGATCTAACCATTTTGGACCAACATAGTAAAAATTATATGGGATTAATGATTTAGCATATTCCCTAAACAGCCTAAAAACAAAATTTGACGTAAATTCTTCAAGAGGTACATGATAACTGGTCCTATATCCCTCTACATACTTAGGAATTCCTCCTAGAAAATCACCTTCCCTCCAAACACGAAGTTTTACAATATGATTCAACTCCATCTGTTATTACAAAACAAAATGTTATTCTACGTTATATTATTTTTTTGGTGATCAATCTATAAATAGAATTTAGATAATGTGCTTTGGGGCTTTAAAATTTCTGCATTTCTCTTTTTACTTTGTAAACAGTGGATTCAATTAGTTTTATTCGATGTATGCTCAGATAAACATAACACTTACAGTTTTATCTCTAACCTAGGATGAGCACATGGTAATAAAATAGCATCTAAATAATTGCCCATATTTTCTTAAAAACAACACCAATCAAAAAAATTTAAACTCGATTTGTTTAAAACAAACTATTACACATGTCTTCCTATAAAACCAAATAATGAAACTACCATTACCCTTGAACCAACAACATGAAAAAATTTATAAACTCAAATTGTCTGAGTTACTATTACAATTAAAAAACCATTAGCTCAAATTGTATATAAAATCTTAGAAAGAGGCATCCGAAAAACCAGTAGCTTTACCCTTAAAACAACCATCATAAAAAAACCGTTAGCTCAAATTGTATGATGTTTGAAAAGAGGCACCAGAAAAAAATGATAGATTTTACCTTAAACTAGCAACAACAGAAAACATTAGCTAAAGTTGTATGTTGTTTTAAAAAAACATCAGACAAAAACCAGTAACTTAGCTCTTAAACCATTAGCTGAAGTTGTATAATGTTGGAAGGAACCATCCCAAAAAAAACCGGTATCTTAGCTTTTAAACCAACAACAACAAAAAAATAAAATTTTAACTCAAATTTACGATGTTGGATTATCGAAAATTTAAAAAAAAAAAAACTAAACTACTAACTCTCCCCTTAAACCAGCAACAGAAAAAACCAATAGCTTTGCTTTTAAACCAGCAAGAAGAACAAAACCACAAACTCTCCCCTAAAACTAGCAACGGAAAAACACCAATAGCTCAAAGTATATAACATTAGAAAAAAGCATGAAAAAAAATCAAAAGCTTTGCCTTTTAACCACAGCAAAAAAAAAAACCATGAACTCTAATTTTTAAAAACAAGTTTTTTTACAAAATACATGTGTGGTAAGCTGCCTAATTGGCCCATCTTTTTTTACAAAACTAACATGAATAAATCTAGCATGTACACTTGTCAAACTTTTGCAAAAATAGGTTGTTGTGCTGGCCTTTTTACAGAGTACATGTGTGATAAGCTGCCTAATTGCCCCATGTTTTTAACAAAACTAATATCAATAGATCTAGCATGTACACTTGTCAAACTTTTGCAACAGTAGCTTGTTGTGCTGGCCAAGTAGGTAATTATTAAACAGTATCATATAAAAAGGGCAATTTACCACTATATAGTTTCATCCATCTGGTTTTTACTCTGAACACACTACATTCCTCAGCAATCTTAAAGGTTATTCTTACGATTCTTGTTTTTACTTCTTCATTTGTTTATTATATAGTTATGACACATTAAAACAATAAAAATTTTCTGTTTTACAGTTCCAATGGAAGGGTCAAAGACATTTCTAAAAGATCTTAAATGCGGTCCATCCCCTATTGATGTTAGGTTGATTCTAAAACTTTTGATTAAAAAAGAACCAACGGTGTCTGCAGGGAAACCAGTATTTCAAGCCTATACATTCGTAGATGAAAAAGTATGTATATTATTACTGTTTATTTGAAATATAAAACGATGATCACATTCTTCTAAGATTTTTATTTATGGATATTTAGGGAACAAAGACACGAGCAGGAGCTTACAATCGACAAATTCCTTTCCTAAACAATATACTTGTGGAAGAACAAATCTATGAAATCAAAAAGCCAATTTATAGAGTTGTTCTTGGGCGGTACAGCTTATACCCAAATGAGAAACAGATTGTGATATCAAGTAGTACAACAGTGACACGGTTCACGTCATCAAACTATACTCCAATGTTTGTGCCAAAATATACACCCTTGGTGGACATAGCAACTAAAGTTCAAGAACCAACCTTTGGTATAAATTTTTTTTTAAGTTTATTATATCAATATTTGTTTATAGATTTAAAAGTTTACTAATGCTATAACTATTTAAACACTGGTCAGATATTGCAGTTTTGGTACTACAAGTCAATCCCACATACCAAGTGACAACAAGAACCACAAGAGATATTATTGACGTCGCACATGTTTTTGTAACGGATAACAGGTTCCATATTTATATTTTATTTGTACCATTTTTTTATAATAAATTACATTACCTAATACGCCGTGAATATATTTTTCCAGTATTAAAAATAGTATCCAAATAGCAGCATGGAAGTCGTATGCATCAGAATGTCAAAATATACCTCATTTGGATACAATAGCACCGGTTATTGTATTCACCGATGTCAAAGCAGTATTATATGATTGTAATACCCAAATTTTTTGTCCTTTTTATATAATATCACTTACAGCGCATTAGCTACTAATATGCTCATTTATATACGAAACAGCCAGGGTTACTTTAACAACCACGTTTGGAACACAAATTCAAATGGTGCCAATTGGTCAAGTCCCAACCACTCTTAGAAACTGGTATATCAATTTCATCTCCATAATCTATGTAACAACTCTATTAATAACAAATACATTTTATTAAATATATATATTTTTATTACAGGTGCCAAGCTTGTCCAGATGAGCTTCTCCAACGTAGGTTAAATATTGCTGAGATTCAACCACAGAAATTGCAGGTGGAGACGTATACACTTACAGAGGCCCTACATAAAGATGTATTGCTCCTACAGTTTAAATCTATTTCAATACCTTTGATATATTAAAAAAAAAAAATTCATAATATATACAATGTTTATGTCAATTTTCTTTTTTCTTTCTTACATCAAATGCCTAAATCATTTAATATTATCAAATGAATCTACAGCCAACAACTGTTGACTCCGATACCAACATCAGAGTTTGTGGAACAATTGTATCTTTTGGCTCCAATAGTCCTCGTTCAAGAGTCTTATGTGCCAAATGTTCAACACCATATTTTGGTTTCATAACTGATAACTCAATCTGCACAACTTGTGATGACACACTTGTCTGCAATGCCAAGTAAGTAATATCTAAATAAAATTACAAGTTTAATATAACCCTTTTTATCTATCTTACAGATTACATTTATTTACATTGATTATTATAGGCTATATCTGGATTTCGTCATCAAAGAAGACGGTAATACTGCTGAGTTCTGTGCTATGACTAAAAGTGCTGAAAAGATCCTAGAAATCAAAGCTTTGGAGTACCACAATATGGAAGAAGAGGTTAGGTTACATAAATACATTTACTATTTCGCTTGTGTCCGTATTTGAGCTTTACCATATATTTGTTCTATTTGCAGGTACGTGGATCGTTCAACTCCAAAGCAATAAAGCTTTTACAGTCCAAGAAGCTCTCCTTCATATTAGTTCCTAATGCAACTCATCTAGCATATGGAGAAATTGATTGGGAACTCAAGTACATCGAAGACAACTGAGAAAACGGCAATCACGAAAAATTTTGGATTTTAGTTTAGTCAACCAAACAAGTTGTTGATGGAAAATTTTCAGAACTCCAATTCCATCTTCATATTTGTTATCAAACTGCCTTTTGTAGTTTTGTTTTTTTTATTAAATATTGCAAGTTTGTAACCTATAAGACACCCATACTTGTATTCCCACCTATGTATGTTTAACTGCGATGTAATATATAAACTTCTTATTACCAGGTCTTTATTTAATATTTCGTTCCTTATTGTGGATGTGTGTTATTGAAATTGTTGTTGATGGAGTACTATTTATTCAGGTAAGGTTTTCAAGTCCATGTGTTTCTATTTTGCATGTTATAGCTTAATTCTGAGCTGAGGAAGGTGAAAGGGAAACTTAATTTAGATGAGAATTCATTACAAAGCAAGGTGATTTTTCAAACCATTATTTTGGTCTTTTCATTGTGTTCAATGTTCTCCATTACTGGAAAATGAGAAGCATCACTACCTAATGTTGTGTCTCAAGTTCATCTTCATCTTCATATTTGGTTTATTTATCGATCGTGGGTCCAAGTATGTTCTTCTTCCCCATGATTTTTGGTTTCTTCTCTTCAATTAGGTTCTTTAAAATTTTTTGTATGTGCTCTTTTTAATAAAGATTTAAGCTTGTACTTGATTCATTTTAAAGGCTGAAGTTAGAAGCCCTTGTACTCAATTTCGCAGAATATTGCTTAGTGTTCGATACTTCTTGCATGTCCTAATTATGAGTTCACGTCCGTAAGAGTAAAATGTAAAATTAATAATTTGGAAGATGCTTGAGGCGGGGTAGATACCTCAATATCATCTAGAGCTTTCTAAACTGATTACCAAAATTTTTTTTTTTGTTATATTATAATATTGATAATCTTCATGGCAAGAGTATACAAATGTGTCCATCTTAGGTCAATTAATGAAGTTTCTCGTTTCACACACACACATGAGTAGCCGTCGTTAAATTTGTTTCTCATTGGATTGTTTCTCTCATAGCCGTGCAGTTTAAAAGTTATAATCTGAATTTTTATTATTAAAAATATTGTTAATGGAGCACTATCCATTCAGCTTAGCTTTTCGAGTTCATCTGTTTCTGTTTTGCATGTTTTAGCTTACTGATAAGCTGGGGAGGATGGAAGAGAAACTTAATTTAGCTGAGAGTTCAGTACAAAGCAAGGTGATTTGTTAAAACTATTATTTTGGTCTGCGTCCAAGGTTCTCCATAACTGGATAATGATAGGTTCGACTATTTGATGTTGTGTTTCAGAATCTTGAGATCAAGAAAATCAATAGTGGGAACATGCCAACCATAGCAAATCAGTTTGCTATAGATGAAAGAAACTGCCTTATTAGATGCTGAGAGGAATGCAAAAATGCTCCTGCAAAGGCTTATGTGGTCAATAATTGTAAAGATCTTCCATCATCGTCTAAAACTCCTTTATCGCCTGAAAAACCATGTCAAATTGAAAAACAGAGCCGGAACTGTACGTGGTTATTGTCTCATTGCATTTTTTTTCTATCCCACCTCAGTTAATCAAAGAGAGCAGCAGGTTAGTGAATTCTCATTTGGGCAAAACTTGAAATTCAAAGTTGATCCCTTGAAGAGGTATCTCTGTTGTGTCTTAGTTATACGACACTCTGATGTTAATATAAAGCTTCATTCTCATCAAAAGGTTCTTATAGGTATATTATTCCCTCTAATGCTGTCAATTTGGTCAGCTAAATAACGATTGCTGATAATGAAATTTAATGCAGTTAAATCCAACCATTTTTCAGACGCCCGGGCCAAAGAGTATATGTGCTCTATGGTGACAGTTGTAAATAATGAATGGAAGCATGCCAATGACAAAGTGCTCTCTGTCAAACCTGTGGCTAGAAAAACGCATGTTCTTGCAAATAACCTCTCTCTCTCTCT
Source organism: Persicaria maculosa (assembly GCA_963922045.1). Lineage (NCBI taxonomy): Eukaryota > Viridiplantae > Streptophyta > Magnoliopsida > Caryophyllales > Polygonaceae > Persicaria > Persicaria maculosa. The sequence goes on along the minus strand of OY998271.1, from coordinate 8,339,165 downwards.
CTCTCTCTCTCTCTCTCTCTCTCTCGTTTTCTCATCTTTTATGTTTTCTCCTCCAAATTTTTTTTAATATATTTACATTAATTTATACTTAAATTGCCTTGGTCCCTTTTTACCTGCTAAAAAAAATTTTCTTATGGCGCAAGGGTCTGCTCTCTTCTCTTATTTGGCTATATTTTTTGTTTTTTTTTAAATCTTCAGTTTTTACCTATTTACCTTGTTACCAGGCATAAATATAGTGGTTTTAATTAGTCTTAACAAAATGATCCTTTTATATTTTGCCCATGTTTAGGAGGCACTTTTCATGATTTTACTTATTAACTTTGAGTATAGATCAATTTCACATGAAATACACACTCAAGCGTTCTCTTATAGAGTTTATAAGATATTTCCTCTTTTGCTTTGATTTTTCTCATATTTTTTAATATATTCTAAATTTTTTTTACCTTTTTCAATTTCACATTTTTTGTTTCAAAGAACAAATCCCCATTTACCTTGAGATTATGTCTCTAATTTGTAAATTTTCTCTCGCGCAGTTTATTAAACTTTTTATTAAACCATAAAAATTCTTTTATACCCCAAAATAACATAACCATTTACTTGAAAACAATATTATTATAAAAAATCTTATTTCCTCAAAATATTAAATAATTTAAATGATTAAACCCAACACAATAACACAATAACGTATTTTAATAATATCACAAAAAACCAATTTTACAAGACAACAAAACGCGGATTAATATGTAAACACACAAATTAAAAGCAAAACACAAAAAAATTACATCATATCATATATTAAAACTCCTGCACCGTCTTCAACAACACCAACCATTCTTTAAACACCTTACATGTTTGATTCTTCCTCCTCATCCATATTAGTCTCGTACATATGGACATCAGTTAGATCAGATATGCAATTAGAATCGTATATATAAAACCCATTTAATTCTTCAATAGATACATATATCTCAAGTTTATTAAACAAAATACTCTTCAAAAGTAAAGGTATATCATCTTCCATTGATAACAACATATATTGCATTGGTACAAACCTAAGTGGCCCTGAAAAATACATTTTTCCAGGGAAGTTTTTACACATTTGGTGTATAAACTCAAAAGTTATATTAACTACATCTACATAAAATGAAGCCTTAAAACCTCCTACATAAAATGGCATGCCATCTCTAAATGAACCACCCCTCCATAACGAAAGCTGAACACCTAAAGACTCATCCATAAAAAAAGCAAAGCAAGCAAATAGATTGGTTTATTACTAATAAAAAAAAACAGAGACCATTTATATATACACACTAATAATATCTTCTTTTTTTTTACCAAAGCCCATTGTTTATATAAAAAATTTAGCATCTTCTTCCCACTCACCACACCAAGTACTAACTACATACTATAAAATAATACTAAAAAAAAATATCCTCTGTTATCAAATCGAACTTTTGTTCTTCCAAGTTGTTCAAATAACGGTTTAGTAAAAATATATATTAAAAATACATGTCATTTTATATGATTATATAATATATATCATAAGGAAATTGACATAACTTTTACAAACAATGGACAATAAAACCATGTTAGATTTCTTACAGTGGACACCATCAATGAGCTTATCCAAATTGATAATCTATATAAACCTACAAAACACAAACTACAAACCATCCCGCACATGGTTTTTAACAAACAAAAGAGTAGTTTTCTAAACTCTCTAAATAAATAATAGAAAATTTTGTTATTTATACCACACACATCTTCACAAATAAAACTTCACAACTTCATTACAACACAACCACAAAATTGCTTATAGATCTACCTCTCACTACACTTTACACAAACTTTTCAACCGCAGTTTAAAGGTAAAATCATAAACTCATCAAAATCAATACAGCACATGCTTTCTATTTTGATTACATATTGTATTCTCAGTATTAAATATCTAATACTAAATATTATAAATTGTTTATTTTTATTAATCTCCTTTTTTTTCTTCTTGCAGAACAGTAGTATATCATCACCACATTAAAAACCACATTACAAAAATATAAAAACAAACAAATAATGCAAACAAAGTATTCCAACATACACACACAACACCCAACACATCAAATTCCATACCTTCCAAATAGCATCTTACAGCAAATATTAAGCAAAATTATAGTTAAAAAACTCATTCAATTTCGATCTGTATCAAGGAATTGGAGAAATTTAATTTCAGAGCCCAACTTCATCCAACTTCATCTACGAAACTTTAAACCAAATATGCAGGAAAATACACTACTTACAATAGAGGAACTAAATCAAAAATGTGTACTACGATCAACAAACAATCTCAGTCAACTAACAGAACCGTTAAAAATACTAGGACAAACCTACCAAGTAGGAACATGGAATATATATCACAGTGCATACGGTTTATTTCTTCAAAAACAATACTCAGCAACAGAAATAATCTCACCACTAAAAATATGGAATCCATCGATTAAAAAAAATTTCAATATACCAATGATGCCTACAAATCGTATCACCTCTTCCCAAATATTATCCCACTTTGATTTAGGAATAGGGTATGCACAAGCATCTAAAGAATATAGAATTTTTAAGTTAATATTCGATAATGATGAACTACATTCAACAGCCTTTTTTAGTCTTTCAAGTAAACAATGGACAATAAAACCATGTAAAAAAACAGATTTCTTAAAGTGGACACCATCAATGAGCTTATCCACAGGTGGAACACTCTATTCAGAAGGTCTATGTTTTCTACATTATAATCACTCCTATAAAGCAGCAGCAGTTATTTCTTGCAATTTGGAAACAACAAATATTATTATTATTCCTTGTCCTTCAACTATATATCAAGCATCTACGGGATTTAGTGAATTTCGTTTAATTGTCATCGACAATGGGTCGACAATAGCCCTTTGTGATTTTACATCATCGCTATGGGTTTTAGGCAACAGTTCAGAATCATCATCAAGACGATCCCAATGGAGCAAGAAATACAACCTCAATCTCCCATACACAATTGTCTATCATGTCACCATCAACAATTATATGATCCTACAACGATTTCAAAGAGAAGATCACATCAGCACCGCAAATGACAGAACTACTCACATGACTACCGAGCTTACGACATTCTATAACCTCTCAAGCAACACATGCAGAAGTTTACTTGTTCCATTACGTCAATATGTCCGCCTCATGCAAATACATAGTTATATTGAATCTCTACTACTTATATCATAAATATTTTATTGCATGTAATTTATATAGTCTTTCAACAATATATAAGATCTTTTCGGTATTACATTATGATGAGTATGGTTTTCTCAATTGTAATTATTTATCTCCTTTTGTTATCTTTTATAAATTGATATTCAATTATAAGGATTTTTATCAGTCTTATAGTACCAATATAACAACTTCACACTTTTAGTTCTACTATCAAATTATAAAAAAAATTGAAACTTATATCTAAGAAATTTTACAACTATAATAACATTTCTAATTATAATAATATTTCTAATTTTTTTTTTTGTTAAAATCGTCGATTTTAAGTGCGCAAGTTAATAAGCCAAACAACCGGCATCGCGCGCGAACGCGCGCGTGTGTTTACCTAGTACAAGTAAACCTAACATGTAGGAACATATATAAATTTAGTTAAACATAAAACTATGAGTTTATACAATATATATCTTATCAATATGGATTTAGTTAACTGAATTAAATTTGGTTATATAAGTTTTTATTTATGAATGTTAGTTTTTATAAGTTTATAATATAAATAGTATTTATAAGTTTATACGATAATTTTTCAATAAGTTTATATAAATAAGAGTTATGAAATTGAATTTGATAATAGATGGAATCCATTTTTCTAGCAATGGTTGGTACAAATCGATTCTAATTTATATCATTTTTATATTTAAAATAGTGTGTATATATATAGCAATATAAATTTTAAATATATTATTATAATTCATTTAAAAAGCGATTAATTTGATTTATATTAAAAATTATAAATTTATTACTATAGCTTAAGGAATAATAAATATTAATAAATAGAAACCTAACATTTGGAATAATTTTATATGTGTGGGAACTTGTATAAATTAGTTCAACCGAAAACTATGAGTTTATGCAGTATAGATCTTATCAGTATGGGTTTAGTTAATTGTGAAATTATATTAGTATAGTTTTTTATACGTAGGAACTTATATAAATTTATACAACTAAAACTTATGAACTCATATGTCTTGTTCTCAATCTCAAATCTCGATTTTCGATCTTGATCACAATCTCAAATCGCGATCTCGATCTCAATCTCAAATCTCGATCTCAACCATTAACTCGGTTTCAAATATCAAATCTTACTCTCAATTCTAAAATATAAAATCTCAATATCAAAAGTCGATCTTGATCTTAATATTGATTTCAAATCTCAGTGACAAATCTCAAAACTATGTTGATCAAATTAAACTTCCTCGATCAATCAAAGTACTTTCTTGATGAATTGAGAAAATATACGGAGTATTTAATAAACTTTGCATTTTAGTTTAAATATTTGAAAAAAATATTTGATCAAATTAAACTACCTCTATCGATCAAAATACCCTAAACCCCAAACCCTAAACCCTAAACCCCAAACCCTAAACCCTAAACCTCAAACCCTAAACCCTAAACCCCAAACCCTAAACCCTAAACCCTAGGGCTAGACTTCCCTCTATAATTTTTTCTTTTCTTTTCGGCTAAGACCTAAATTATAATTCAACATTATTTTTTTTTCATAATTCTTTATTTTTTAAATTAGTATAATTAATGAACATAATTTATAATTCACGTCTTTTTTATACTTCTGTTTATTTCGCTTATATTATAAAAGTCGGCCATATATTCACGTTGTTTAACATAGTGTAAGTTATTTGACCTTTATTTAAATGGGGTCGAATTATCGTAAAATCCGGAGTTCGCCTAAAAGTAATAATATAAACTCTCGTTAATGGGTATCGAGTTACTATAAAATCACAAAGTGGAACAAATATCCCGAGAAACCTTTTTCCATATAATTACCGATTTTATAAATTCTACAAAATTAATACTAATGGGAATAGAACCAAGCCATAATATATTAATGATCAATTTTTTTTAATAACTAAACTTACTAAAAAAACTTTTCCACTAATATATATATATTATATATTTATTTTTAGTAAGAAAACATTTAACAAACAAATTTGTATTTATATTCTCACAAAAAAATAGAATAACTAGCAGCGACCTGTCGATAGGCCTGCGGACATTGGTCCGAATCCTTTACCGGGTTGATTTGCAAATTTGTGTGTATATATACAGTTTCTAATGAATTGATTATTCATATAAATCAATACAATAACAAATGTTCAAAGAATTAAAGAATAAAAATAAAGCTAGAATTGCTTTTCTATTTAATAGATTCTAATCAGAAATCATTTTCTATACATATTGATATCACAAACGTGATTAAAGAACACACTAAAAATTTATTTATATATATATATATATATATATATATATATATATATATATATATATATATATATATATATATATTGTACATATACAATGAAATTTTGTTATGTTCAATAGTCTCATACTTCCCTATCAGTCTCCTCTCGTTTCCTTCTCCATGTGCATTATTGTGCTCCTTGTAACATAGAGCCCTTTGTAGATAAAGGGTTCAAAATCATCTCTTGACTACTTCGAATCCGATCTCGTCTCCTGTGCTCTTACAACAAAACAAAACGAGTTAGCAACACATTGAAATTGGTAGACTTTGTAGAACAACATACACCATTGAAAAAAATCCTTGCATCCAATAATATTGAGGCAAAAGTTTTCACAACTGTGGAGAACATCATAATATAATGAACATCATAACAGAGGCAAAAGTAGATGCATAGATACACTTTAGGCAACTATACAATATACATTTTTATAAACTGATTGTGTAACAAAAAATTAAGTCGATGAAAAGGTTTTATGTAAAGTCAATGTTGGCAATAACTGCTCATGAGTTTGATATAGCATTGCTGAATAAGTGGCCCAAAATCAGACTGACTCCAAACAAAGCAACTACAAATTTTGAAACCTAAAATATGTTCAACAGTTGAATATCATAGACAACTATAATGGGATATAAGATAATTTCAATATTTCACATATTACCTATCTTGGCTATAACATATCATTTTTAACACCTCCCTGAACTGATTTGTGAGTATTATCTAATCTTAAATGAATAGAATGCACAAGTCTGCAAACAGACTGAACAAAGGCCCCTCCCCTCACAACACTTGCAAGGTTTTCGGATTTCTCTGACATGTCAACATAGTTTCAAGAAGGTCCTAATGTCAAATTATATCCTATTAAAATGCAAAGCAAGATTATAGTAATTGAAAGCTAACGGGTAAATTTACTCAGGAAATTTTCAAAAACAAAAATACTGGAAAGCCATCAACCAACAACACAAACGCGAGAAACGAATTCGAAATCGAAAACCCTAACCACTTCAACCTGTGCAGAAGAGCAGATTTTACAAAAATTGAAACTTCAGATCGAAAATTCTTTACCAAAATTGAGTAGTCGTCGCTGATGGGTTTAGTCGCCGACGTCGGGTGGAGGAGGAGAGGGAGAGTGCTGCTGGAGGCGGTGCCTGGGCAGTGTCGGAATGGTCAAGCACAAGGGACACTTGTTACCTATAATTTTCATGCAGTGGTGAGAATAACATTTACAGATTAAATGCAAGTAAGATTGAAATATAACAACAAAAGACAAGCTAATTTATCCAAGCTATTTATGCATTACTGTGTAAAATCAATTGCTCATATTTGCTAAAATAATAAGCATTAAATTCATTCTCCAATCTCCAAGGGAAAAGGCAGAAAAACTAGAAAGATTACATTACTCAAGGGGGGGGGGGGGGATTGAAATATAACAACAAAAGACAAGCTATTTAATCCAAGCTATTTATGCATTACTTGGTAAAAAAGATAGGCATAAGCTAAATGGCAAACCTTAGTCTCAAATCCAAAGATGTTTGAGTAAAAGCATATGTAGGAATCAAACAAGTACATATGACCTAGCAACAATAGAGGAGTTGAGATAGGTGACTTAGAAATAAAACATAAATAGGTTTGATAGATGATAGGATACTGAAACCTGAGTTTATTAAAGCTAAGGAAAAATTTCAACAAAACAAATAGTGACCGATGTTACTTGAAGAAGAATACTTTCTTGCAATGCACAATTAAAATCTTAAATAAGTGCCTGCAAGAAAGATATCATAGAGGAACATTATATGAGATGATTGTATCTGCCATTAAATTTAATTAAAAGAAAAAAAATGGATGTGTCCCAGATCAAATTTTAAGACTGCAAGAGACATTACAATAAACACTCAAATAAGAGAAAACCCTATCCAAAACAAACGGAATTGAAACACAAGTTGGCTAAGAACCAATTCAGAAAATAGCAATTCAAACCTGACAAATAGCATCAATAAGCTAATCTTTCCCAATTAGTAACTAAGATTCATCTTTAAAATGCGAACAAAGAGACAAAGACTCCCGAGAATCAAGGACATTCGAAGATTGAACTCAAAGTCCCAACAATAGCGATATCCATGCCAAATCAAAATAATTGATAGAGTGAATGAAAAGATCAGAATCAGCTACTTACTAATTCAGCTGGAAGACGAAGCAGTTGGCTATACTCTTCTGTCCTTGAAGCCAACTGCCATCGGAAACGAAAAAAGAATCATTACAAACACCAAGATTCATATTCAATTTGACAAAAGAAAGAGGCAGAACTCGACTGCAAATCAAGAGAGTCAAAATTAATCAACTGAAGCAAAGAAAGAGCATAAAAGAGAAGAGGAGAGCATACCTGTTGCAGAGAGAGCGTAGAGTGGTGTCTGCCAGAGAGAGCGAACAGAGAAGGCGATCCGGCAAGAATGGGCTTGCAAGGAGGCTGGTAGGTGGGGTCCGTTCTCCGAATCTGGCTCCATCACCGACGGTCGTATTAGCGGAGGAGAGAGGACGGAAGCGAGAGTGAGACTTGGAAGAGGGAGGCCGGGAGAGAGAGGAGGAAACGTAGGGGTTGGACTCGGTCGGCATGGCGGCGGGAGGAGCATGAGATTGGTATGGGTCATTTGGATTGAGCTTAGGGTAAGGGGAGTAGTCGAGGGAGGGGTGATCGGCGCCGGAGTGAAATGAGTTGGACTGCTCTCTCGGAGTAAGTGGAAGCCATGGAAATCAGAGGAGGAGGAGGAAGCGAGGGTTTGGGGTTTGGGAGACGATAATGTCCGAGTGAGAGAGAATCAAATGAAGTACAGGAGATCCGTGTGCTAGGTGAAAGTAAGTCTCAACCGTTAGATTAAAATTAATCAACGGTTATCAGATTAGTATGAGAGATGTTTATTGGTTGATAAGAAGAGCACACGGATCACCCTTTTCTACCGTTAGATATGGAGAAATGGTTGGTTCAGATTGATTCTACTTTATACTGTATCATTTTTATATTTAAAATAGTATATATATATATACACACAAATTATAAATTTATTGTTATAATTCATTTATACAAAAAAAAATATTAATTTGATTTATCAAAACTTAATAGAGTAATAAATATTAATAAATTGAAACCTAACCTTTAGTATAATTTTATTTTATATGCATGTGTAGGAACTTGTATAAATAAATTTAGTTAAACAGAAAACTATGAGTTTATACAATGTAGATCTTATCAGTATGGATTTATTTAACTGAATTAAATTTGGTTATATGAGTTTTTATTATGAATGTTAGTTTGTATAAGTTTATAATATAAATAGCATTTATAAGTTTACACAATAATTTTTCAATAAGTTTATATAAATAAGAGTTATGAAATTGAGTTATAATTGAACATATAAAGAGTTATTAAAATTGTGAAATTTGATTGAATTTTAAAATAGATGGATTCCATTTTTTTATCAATGGTTGGTACAACTCGATTCTAATTTATATCCTTTTTATATTTAAAATAGTGTATATATAGCAATATAAATTTTAAATATATATTATAATTCATTTAAAAAGGATTAATTTGATTTATATTATAAATTATAAATTCATTATTATAGCTTATGGAGTAATAAATATTAATAAATAGAAACCTAACATTTAAATCTCAATACAAATCTCAAAATAAAAAGTCGATCTTGATGTTAATCTTGATTTCAAATCTCAATGAAAAATCTCAAATCTCAATCTCAAATCCCGATCTCAAACTAAATCTCAATCTCAAATATCAAACATCACTCTCAATTCTCAAATATAAAATCTCAATATCAAATTGTCGATCTTGATCGTAATTTTGATTTCAAATCTCAATGTCAAATCTCAAAATTATGTTGATCAAATTAAACTCCTCGATCAATCAAAGTACTCTCTTTGATGAATCGAGAAAATATACTATTTAATAAACTTTGCATTTAGTTTAAATATTTGAAAAAAAATTTGATCAAATTAAACTACCTCTATCGATCAAAATATCCTAAACCCTAAACCCAAACCCTAAACCCTAAACCCCAAACCCTAAACCCTAAACCCCAAACCCTAAACCCTACACTCTAGGGCTAGGCTTCCCTCTATAATTTATTTATTTTTTTCCTTTTCGGCTAAAACCTAAATTATAATTCAACTTTATTTTTTTATAATTCTTTATTTTTTTTAAGTTAGTATAGTTAATGAACATAATTTATAATTCACGTTTTTTTTAATTCGGTTTATTCCACTTATATTATAAAAGTCGGTCATATATTCACGTTTTTTAACACAATGTAAGTTATTTGACCTTTATTTAAATGGGGTGGAATTATCGTAAAATCCCGAGTTCGCCTAAAAATAATAATTTAAACTCTCGTTAATGGGTATCGAGTTACTATAAAATCAGAAAGTGGAACAAATATCCCGAGAATCCTTTTTCCATATAATTACCCATTTTATAAATTCTACAAAATTAATACTAATGGGAATAGAACCAAGCCTTAATATATTAATGATCAATTTTTTTTAATAGCTAAACTTACTAAAAAAACTTTTTCCACGAATATATATATTATATATTTATTTTTAATAAGAAAACATTTAACAAACAAATATGTATTTATATTCTCACAAAAAAAATAGAATAACTGGCAGCAGCCTGCCGATAGACCTGCGGGCATTGGTCCGAATCCTTTACCAGATCGATTTGCAAATTTGTGTGTGTATATATACAGTTTCTAATGAATTGATTATTCATACTGTATAAATCAATACAATAAAAGCCAGCAAAAGCCAGCAAGCATTCACACATGAAAGATTTAGCAAATTTTAATAAAAAACTAATTAAATAATCAACGAATAAGCTCAGTTTTTCTTCTAACTGGGATTGTTTCATTTGGGCATTTCTCGCCACTTTGTTGCCAAATCTGCAACCTTTCTTCATCCATCATTCCCTTTGTTTATAATCTCCACCTTTTGGTCTATCTGGTGGATTCTGCACATAATTAATTTTCCCACTTTCATATATCTACATGAACATAAAAAAATTAAAATAAAATCCATAAATTAATCCTTAGTTTTGATGATAATTAACAAGTTCCAAGTACTCACCGATGATGGCATTGAGCAGCTACAGTCCCTCTCATTAGTAATGTAGTTGATAAGAGAAAGGAAACAAGTATACACGAAAATGGTTCTGAAACTAACAAAAGAAGAGTAATTCAGTCTACAATCTCTAAAACAAATATATAACCCCCACTAAAAGTATCTCTATATGTTTTACCCAAGTGATCAATGGACTCAAAGCATTCACAGTTAGCTTTGTGTCTTCTGATATCTTCAGCAAGTATGGAGGTAGCAAATCAACCTGCTATAATACCATTTCAACAAGAATATCTATGAACATTGTGCCTAAATGTGAAGCAATCTGATGCAACATATGTAGCACATGAAGAACACACACAGTCTCAAGTACTCTTGGAATGAGAAGCAGCTCTCAAATTATACCATAAACAATCAAATGGCACCACATTCAGTAATGATACCCTTATTAATCCCTAGCTTACAATTCTGATTAAGGAAAACGAACGCATCATATCATATAAGAGAAACAACAATGTACCACCTCTAGAATTCATACAACAACTCAACCAACTTAAATCAATTGACCTCAATACTATCATCAAAATTAAAAAGAGGAAATTAAATTTCTGAAAGAGAGAAGAAATTAAAAAACATTGTAAACTAATTTCATTTTGGTACCTGCCTAATCTAATTTCAGACTTCATTTAGTACTAAAAAAGGATATAAAGGAATAAATTTTGCTAATTCCTCAATAAAATTGCCATACTATGAAACTAAATAGCAAGGAGATAAATTTTGGTACCTGCCATGGCGCTGGAGGAGGCTGAACCCGCCGTGGCCGAAGAGGGTGCTCGGGAGGTGGCCGAACTAGGGGCTGCTCTGAGGAGAGCATCAAGGGGTGGCCGGACTCGAGGAAGAGGGAGATCTGGGTTTGAGAGGAAGAAAGAGATGAAGAGAAGGTCGGAGAGAGCTCGAGATTCCAGATCTAGAGCGCAATGGAGTACCTTCGTCGGCGGCGCCTCCGGGTCTAAGCGGACGAGCATCGATCGGAACCTCTATCTTCGTTCACCAGGGCAGATGGGAGAGGGAGAGAGAAGCAGGGGCGACAGGCGAGAGAGGGCGAGGAGTTGTAGAGGGAGGCGAGGTTCAAGGAAGGTGATCAAGGAGGCTGCTTTAAGTTGAAGGAGGCAGCGATGGAAGAAGGAGGGAGAAAGGTAGCGATGAGAGCTCGAAGGATGCCTTCAATGGCGGTAGACTGCGAGAGAGCCGGTACAGCGAGGGTGAAGAGATTAGGTAGGATAGATTTAGGTTTAATCGTTTGGAGGGATTTACAAATTTTGGGCCAAATTTTAGGCGTCAAAAAAGTCCGTCAAATAAAGTTATCATATTTACCTGGGCGATTACAAAATTCGCCAATTATATTAATAAAAAACATCCTAAATATTTTTTAAAAAATACTTTTCAGATTATTACTTTCTAAGATTTTATTTAAATGTTTTATACATAATATAATTCAAAAAAATTTCAAATATAATAAATGCAACTATATATAATTTTCAAATTAATTTTATTTAGATATCTTTAATAAAGTAATTAAATTGGTATAAATATCCTAAAAAAGTAAATTTTGAAAATTGTTGCATTTGAGGATTATATTTAATAGTGAGTATAAAAAAATACATTAGAAATTCATATATAACATTAGAGGATTATATGTAGTAATGTTATAGAGTAATTACGTTATTGTAAACTAAGGCCAAAAAATAACAATTAAATTTATTTAGATATCTTTAATAAAGTAATTAAATTGCTTTATGCTTTATTTTAGTTAAAATCAGTTTCACGATTAAAATAACAATGTTAAACCAAATTTTATATTCTGAATAAAAAGAACCGAATAATAAGATATATATTTCATAAAAAATCTTACGAATTCTTTTATATCAAAACCTTATTTTTATTTACTTAAATTAAAAAAGACATATAATTGAAATTTTAATCGATGTTTCAGAGTCATTCGGTTAACACCAATATATCATCTAAGGCTTAAATAAGTATTAATTGATTATTATAATGGTTTAGGGTGCTGATTTGGCAAAACTTAAAAAGTTGGGTCAACTTTAGTAATCTAGGGTGGTGATTTGGTAAGAATAAAATTGTATATTCACATGCTAGAAAACACCCAAATTTCAATTATATATTCACATCTTGATCGTCCGTTTACATCATATCTAACGGTCCACAATCTGGATCCTTGTGGAGTATTGTCCACCAATACCAGAAATTGTATATTTTTAATTTTTTTTTAAATGTCATCTTTCTTAGCAGTCTGCGGGTAGATCCGCGGCCTGCTTCGCCCTTCTCTATTTACCTAGATAATGCAAATAAAAAAAAGCTGATAAAATTAGAAGAAATTTGGCCCAAAGGCCGAAGGCCTTTGGGCCAAATACAAATTGTCCCACCCTTTCTCCTTTCTTAGCATTTGTCCAAAAACATTTCATAATACCAACTTTACCCTCGTTTTAATTAAAACCCCTCTTCCCCGTCTGAACCTCTCGCTCTCTGCTTTCCCCATCAGCCCCTCACGAAGATCTCCAACCGACGATGAAGATCTGCGTCGATGGCCTCCCATCACCGTCGGTGGCGGTTAAGAGATCCGTCGCCGTGAAGATTTGCCTACTCACGAAGAACCGTTCGGATAATCGCTTGTTGATTGTTGAATCTGGAGCGATTCCGGTGCAGCGATCCGTGCAATCGAAGCCCTTGCAATCGAAGCCCGATTCTCAATTTCTCACTGAGCTCAACAGGGATCCGTGCAATCGAAGCCCGGTGCAGCGTCGATGGCGGTCAATTTCTCCGTGCAGCGATCCGTGCAATCGAAGCTCTTGCAAGCGATTCCAATGCCGCGCTGCTCTATTTCTCACTCCGTCGCTGCTCAATTTCTTTCGATCATGATTTTGAGTGTGTTCTTCAGGTTAGCGGTTGTTTTGTTCAATACTGCGTCTGAATTTCAATTTGATTAAGAGATTTTAGTCAATTTGTCGATCTGTTTTGTTCTGTCCGGCGTTTCTATTTTCTATTTCGTTGGATTTGGAAACTTAATTAGCTTCATAGTGTTTAAATGATAGCGGGTTTCTGGGAGATCTGCAGGTTCCGATCATGGAAAAGTGACCTTCAAGTGGAGCAAGCTCTACGCTAAAGCTGTTTGTACTGCCTATAAAGTTGTAAATTTGTGGAAGCTTAGAGTGCTTTATGTTCTTGATAATTTGTTTTTAGATGGAAGCTATTAGTATCTCTTCTGACATAAAGACAAACATATTTGTGGTGTATGGAATGCCTAGTAGGCACAATTCTATGTGTTTTGATTTAGTGGAATTAATAAGATCCTGCATTATGTTGTTTGTGTGATGACATGATTAATGAAGCTTTCAAACATAAATTAATGAAGGCTTATTTAGTTCGTACTTTGTAATTCATTATGACTGCACATGTCTAATTAGTTAGTTTACAAAACAGAGTTTACAAGTGTTGTTGAGAATAATGAGTAGTTAGTTTACATAACAAAGCTTGTAAAAAAATTGTCGCCACATGTGTCATCAACCACTAATAAGCGTGATGACACTAATCTCGTAAAAAAAACTATATCAAAAAAAAGTTGTCACCATGATGACACTGATCTCGTGATAAAAAAATTTTTTGACACTTTCCTTTGGTGACAACATTTATGTCACTGTTTTCATTTTGATTACAGTGTCTATAACCCTTTTTTAATAGTGGTGACAATGTCTATAACCCTATTTTTATTTTGGTTACAACTTCTATAAGGTTTCCTTTGATTACAGTGTCTATGACCTTTTTTTCATAGTGGTGACAGTGTCTATGACTCGGTTTTTATAGTGGTGACAGTGTCTATTATCCTGTTTTCATAGTGGTGACAGTGTCTATGACTCTCTTACCCATTCATATATTGAAGGAGAACCGTCCACCTAATGTCTTTTGGCTTCTCATTAGCCCCTTTAGGGTTTGTGCTTACCTTGTCCTAGGGTTTTCCATTTGGTGACATCAATTATCTCTTAACGACGTATTGTACTTAACATTTTAGGGTTTAGGATTTAGGGTTTAGGGCCTTGGCCCTAAACCCTAACGACTTAACCCTAAACCCTAAACCATACTATACATCACATGTTCTTTTGGCTTCTCATTAGCCCCTTTAGGGTTTGTGCTTCCCTAATCATAGGGTTTTCCTTTTGGTTACAAGTGTCTATTACCTTATTTTAATAGTGGTTACAATGTTTTTGTCCCTTTTTTTATAGTGATTACAAGTTCTATGACCCTTTTTTAAAATTGGTTACAACGTTTATGTCCATCTTACTCATTCATATATTAGAGGAAAACTGTCACCACATGAATATCGGCTTCTCATTAGCCCCTATAGGGTTTGTACTTCCCTTTTCCTAGAGTTTTCCTTTGATTACAGTGTTTATGACCTTTTTTTCATAGTGGTGACAGTGTCTATAAAGCTGTTTTTATTTTGATTACAACGTCTATAGGGTTTTCCTTTTGATTACAGTGCCTATGACCCTGTTTTTATAGTGGTGACAGTGTCTATGACCCTATTTTTATTTTGCTTACAGCGTCTATGACCCTCTTACCCATTCATATATTAGAGGAGAACTGCCACCACATTTATTTGGCTTCACATTAGCCCCTATAGGGTTTGTGCTTCCCTTATCATATGATTTCCCTTTGATTACAGTGTTTATGACCATGTTTTTATAGTAGTGACAGTATCTATGACTTTATTTTTATAGTGGTGACAACAGTAGTTACATTTTTATTTTTATTTTTTATTGTGGTGACACTACTATAAAAAATCTAGAAAAGTAGAAATTAGAAATTAGAGAAGAACTGTCATCACATGTATTTTGTCTTCTCATTAGCCTCTATAGGGTTTGTGCTTCCCTTGTCCTATGGTTTTTCTTTTGATTACAGTGTCTATGGCTTTGTTTTTATAGTGGTGACAGTGGCTATGACCTTATTTTTATTTTGATTACAGTGTCTATGACCCTGTTTTTATAGTGGTGACAATGAATATTAACCTCTTTTTATTTTGATTACAGCGTCTAAACCACAAAATATTAATTTCCACAAAATAAATCCACTAAGTGGTTTCCCACTCTACACGGCAATGTCACATCAAAGTCCAACAATAACCCAAAAGCAAATTCAAAAAGCAAAGTAAATCAGCTTTTTAAAAAAGCTAATGGAAAAGTAGACAAAGGGGAGCACCAACAACACACATCATCAGCTCCAAGAGAGCCCACACGCCTGCAACAACTCCACGTTTGGGTGCTCGATCTGTCGCTCAATCTCATTGAAGACTTCGTGCAATTAGATCTGACCTCCATTGAAGAGTAGATCTGTCGCTCAATCTCACGTTTTGGTGCTCGATCTCCATCTCTAGTTCTTTTCCCTGTCTCGTCGCCCTTAGATCGAGATCGATGCCGACAACGGCAACAACTTGTGGCCTTGTCGACACCAACGCCTCTATCGAGGCCGAGCCCAGTTGCTCGTCATTTCCTGCCCGACGCCGGTCACCGCTAGCCGGAAAAGAACCGGTCCTCGTCGATCGGAAATCCATTCCCGAGGAAGAGAGGCATCATGTGTGTGGCGGATCTCGATCTCTTTGTTTGCCTCCATCCATTGTCTGCCTCAATTAGATGGGAAGAAGAAGCACGGGAAGGAGAAAAAAAATTATAATAGCAGGGGCAAAAATGTCATTTTGGGACATTCACCCAATTTCACTACACAAATGTCCTAGGAGCTAATTTTGGCCTAAAATATGGACACTTACCAAATTTTCCCATAAAATAAGCAACAAGAATAGATAGCATAGCGGTATGATGTTTACTTGACCTGCTCTTTGATCTATGGTTCGATTCTCGGTAGAGGCAAGTATTTATTTGTCCAATGTTTGACATTTTCTTTTTAAAAAAAGAGACCCCTTTCTTAGAAAACCTATGTAGCAGCCCGCGGGTAGGTTCGTGGGCTGCTGCTAGTTGATCTACCTTTTGATTTCGGGTAGAGGTATTTTTTTTTACAATGTATGTCATGAGTAAACGTCCAAACGATCCAAATTAAAACAAGGTTAAAACAAGGTTAAATTGATACTTATTAGTAATAAGTATCAATTTGTAAAAAAAAATTGATTAAAAAAATAATATTTTATAGAGATTTTACCTTCTTAAAAACATTTAAAAAGTCGAGCGACATTTATTTTGAAACGGAGGTAGTATATGTTAATTCATGCAAAGTAAAATACACTTAGCAGTAAATTTTTTTTTTAAAGGCCATTAGGCCAATAGTAAGTCATAGTACGACCAACTGTTTATGTCTTATACGGAGTATAATTTTAATGTTTTTATTATTATTTTAAATTTTGGGTTTAAATAAATATTAAGGTATAATGTAAATATATTCTTAAATATTCTTAATAATTTTAATTAAATATATAAATTACCTATTTGTAATTGAATAAATTGTAATTCAAATCTTTGATAGGAAAAATAAAATTCAAAACATCATCATTACCCTAAGCTAATAGTAGGGTACTCATTACTTACTTTTCAGATTTTATTTTCCTTTTATTCATTTGATTTTTTTTATGAATTTTACATAAATACCCCTTGGGTCATCCAAGTATTTTCCCTAGATCTTGCATTTTCTGGCCCAGTCTATGAGCTATCACTGTCACAAGGCCTCACGAGTTTATGGTACAACCTTGAATAAACTTTCACATGGATAATGACAACACACATTTTAACTTTTTTGGGTAAAAAAAATCAACGGTGCTTGCCTTCCAAAGTAGGAATACATCCGTTCGGCATAACATGTCGTTTATTATTCATGCATGTTTTTTTAGAATGATAAAAACTATATTAAATATTTATTTTTTTATAAATTTTTTTAACAAGTTTGTACTTATTAATAGTAATAACTACGGAATTGTTTAAAAAAATTATTAAAAAACTAGATATTTTATACTCCCTCCGTTCGGAAATAAATGATGTTTGACTATTTTGCACGTGGTTTTAGGAGCTACAAACTATATAAAATCTTATTTATTTTAATTAATTTTTTTCATAGTTCGGAAATAAATGATGTTTGACTATTTTGCACGTGGTTTTAGGAGCTAAAAACTATATAAAATCTTATTTATTTTAATTAATTTTTTTTCATAGTTTAATAGTTATTAGTAATAACTATTAAACTATGAAAAAAATTAATTAAAATAAATACTACGTGCGTGAATAGTAAAGTGACATGTTTGCACGTGGTTTTAACTATTAAACTAGGAAATAAATGATGTTTGACTATTTTGCACGTGATTTTATATAGTTTTTAGCTCCTAAAACAACGTGTAAAATAGTCAAACATCATTTATTTCCGAACGGAGTGAGTATATTTTTTATCCCCTAAAAAAATGTGCGTGAATAGTAAAGTGACATGTTTTGTCGAACGGAGGGAGTATAATTTTCGAAAAGTTAATTTTTACAAATTTTATTTTCATAAAGTGCAAATTATATGAATTGAGAAATTATATTTGGTTAGATTTTAGATTATAGGGATTAAAATGATGAAAATGGAAAATTTTAATTCCAATGGCTGGAAATTGATCTTACACATGGGGCAAAGTGAGTAAACTTTATCCAAAATAGAGGAATTTATATTTCTAGATTTTTAATAAAAAATTCAACCAAATACATACTTCATTTTTTTCTAATAAAGATAAGAATTTAAAATACTAAATAAACCGTTGTCTGTTAATTCAAGAGACTGATATTTTAACAGACAAACTGTCCGACATGATAAATCACATAAAAAGGAAATAAAGCCTAAATCAAGAGTAACGCTCAAAATCTCACAACAAATCACCAACTCGCATGGAGTTTAACTTCAATATAAAATGAAGATAATATATAGATAGAAATTTCAACATACTCTGTACTTCTTGAATTGATGAACAGACATTTATTTTGTGGTTGTTTGTTTTATTTGTTTGTGGCGTGTTTCTTATTTGTATTATTATGGTTAGTTCGCCTGGTGATGTCTTACCTTCTCGATTTATTAGACAATTGTTTGAATGATATTTCGAAATCTTAATTACCTGTATAAAAAATATTGACAAATTAAAAAACTGCAAGAAAACTTATAAAAAAACATTAATTATAAGGATTGAGGTTCACAAGCTACACGTTTAAAATAGCTAGATAATGAAAATCCAGGAACCGTTACACACAAATGACATTACATTACATATAATGCGCAACGTACACATAGCACTAATAAATATAGCTACTAGTACTAAGCATCGCTCTCTCATTAGGTGCAAAGCTCGCGGGAAACCCCGAGCCTCGAATTCGGGACGTCGAAGAGGATGCGGTGGTTCTGCTGCTGCATATTCGCTATGACGTTGAGGACCGAGTTGATGCCATCGGCGGCTGACGGAGCCATCGCTAGGCAGCTAATGCTGGTGGCCGCGGAGTGGAGGAGGAAGTTGTCCTGCGTCAAAGTCATGTTCAACCCTTGGAACATGAACGTGATCGTAGGCACCGTTATCGGGACCGCGTAGCAAGTGTCAAAACCCCCGAGCGACGACACCGTCGCGTTCCCCATCCTCCGACGGAACTCGTCCCTCACCGCCGTGTAGGCTGGCCCCACCAATCGCGTGAAGACCGTTCCTGCAAAGGAAATGTATCTTATGTCTAGTGTGGAAAATCGAATCACTATCATTATAATAGACATTTTGTAGGGTCGTGATATTCTATCTAGGATCAAAACTATTCAACCATTTTTAGATCGTAGAATCAGATCAGGATTTTAACAACTACCATATGTACATAAGACATTATAAGTGTACCTGAGTCGAAAATGGTTCCGGCACCGGTGGTGGGGTTGAAGGCGAGGGCGGTGGAGGGGATATCGACGGTCTTGCGACCGACCTTGATGGCGATCAAGTTGACATAGTAGAGGGAGGATCTTCTAGGGTTCTTGAGCAAGGGTGTGACCTTGATGTTTTTAGGTTGGGAGTTGGGACCAAGTCTAAGGGAGCCAGAGAAATTGAGGGACCTAAAGTTGGGCAAGCAATATGAGAAAGTGGATTGGTAGAGGGTTTGGGTTTGGGAGAGGAGGGATAATGGGCCTCGGCCCAGGCCCAATAGGCCCTGTGAGGGAGAGGAGGTTCCGGTGACCGATTGGATGCATCCGAAGGTGTAGCCGGGGACTGGGTCGGCGGCTAGCGTTACGGTGTCCTGCGAGAGGGCGGCCGCCACCGCGGAGCTGCCATAGGTTAGGTTGAAGGTGCATGAAGCTCCGGTGCAAGATGGGTTTGGTACCTGATTGGAGATTATAACCATCGATCAACAACTATTGTAAGGACTAAACACCATTGAATTGCACAAATATACCTATGTTCTAATTTTAATAAGAGTTTTTTAGTTCCATTTTATTTAATTAGAAAATGTAGTACATTTTAAAAATATATGATATAATGTTGGACATTTTTTTTCCATAGATAGACACTAGACCCAATACAATACAGGGAGAAGGATTCGAACTCATGACCCCTGGTCACTATTTGTCATTCTTATCAACTAAACTAGTAAGACTTGACATGTTGGACACTTTCTATAAACTTTTAGAGTATAAGAATTTTCGCTTATATGTTACATTAGCTTTAATTCTATTTTTTTTAACTAATTACTTCTTATTTTTTACAATTAATTTTCATATTTAACATAAGTAAATCCTTATATACCGTCACAATGGAGTCTGTCTTAAATGAACCTATTACACTCTTATTTTATGAGTTTGTTCTTATAAATTTAATTCAAAATATTATACTAATCTTTTATTTAATTGTTTTGATATTAATTTTATTTTATTAATAAGATTTTATAGAGATTCACAATGGTGGCTGCAGAGATGATTCTTAAAATAAAATTTGAATTACAAATTCATGACAAGCACAGTACTTTGTCATATCCTAATAAACTGTGTTAGTGGTAAATATTTGTAATTTGTAGTATAGCCAAAATTAACCAATAGGTATCACGTGACAACTAAGATCAATAAAAATTTTCGTGACTTGATCTGATCAATCTTGTCGCATTATAGTCACGAGTTTCCACTATAAGAACAGCGGTGTTTTGTTCACAAGTGAGAATTTTTTTATAAAAAAATCAATAATTTTTTTTAAAAAAATAAAAAAAAACAGATACAGATACAAAATAAGACAAATCTATGTGAAAAAAGTTAAGATTAAAATTCCATGGATGTATTCTTAATTATGTCCGAAGCACAAATAATTTATATTGTATTGGATAAAGCATTTTGATTGGCTAGAGGAAGATTTGTTAAATACTCCATCCTTTCGACAAAACTTGTCATTTTAACTTATTTCACAAGTTTTAAGGCAGTTAACAAATGTACTAATTTACCCTCAATTATTACCCTCCTTTTTTACTTTATCGAAAACTATAACTAACAAACCATTAACCATATCAAGGGCATTTTTGTAAAGTGGAGGGCAAAATACCTATAATGACAAGTTTTTTTGAACAAAAATAACACCCTAAAATGACAAGTTTTGCCGAACGGATGGAGTATATGGGTTTAAACACTGAAATCGAAAATAAAAATAGTAAAAATTAATATAAAAACTTTTATTGATCTATTTAAGTTTTTTTTTTTGTGTTAGAGCATGCCCAAGAGCTTCCCTAAAACAATCTCTAAAATAGAGAATTATAAGTCAAATATTCTGAATATTTTTTTACCCCATTCCAATAGCTTCTCTATTTTAGAATTCACCCCAAAATATATAGAGTTTTCTCCAAATTTAGGGAATAATCTCCATATTTTCTCTCCATTCTCTATTTTGAATATTCTCAAAAAAATGAAGATAGAGAATCTCTTGGGGATGCTCTTAGAATTCCATCTCAATGGCTACTAAAGGAGAAAAAATTAACATAAAAACTGATTTTTTTATAAGGTAAAAATTTGAAGGTCAAACAGACTTGACTCATCGAGAGGCCGATAAACGACAGACGACGAACCGTCGGAACATACATCCGAGAAAAAAAGAAGTGCAATACATAAAACCAATATAACCCAATACTAATTGGTAATTACCCAATTCACGACCCTTCATTTTCATTTCATTTTTATTAACAAAGTGGGTGTGTATATACCCCTCCCTATTATATATATTAGGAAATAAACTAGTTATATCTGCATCACATTCCAAAGAAAAGAACATTTCATATATAGATCGCCTAACAAACAAATCAGAACACTCGTGGATGGAATCGATGTCACTTTAGATTCTATAAAGTTGGTAAAAATTTATATCGGTAATTATATTAATTTTACCGAGTTTAACTATATGGGATTCTTACTGATAAAAGATGTTAGAACTGGACAATCCAACCTAATCAGCAATTACCATTCATTTTTTTTTGGTAGAAAATTATCATTCATTTGATTTTAAGTAACTTAACAAAAATCTTGCCAAATAATCCGCAACTCAATTAACTTCTCGATAAATATATCAAAACCGGACAATCCAACCTAATGAGCAATTACCATTAATTTGAAGTAAGTTTAACTTAATTATTTTGGGTATAACTTTATATGATAAAAAAATTATATTTTTACTCCGTCTAGACATGTTTATAATATATTTGTATTACGAAAATATATATTTTAGAAAAAACAGAGAAATTATTTTCTAAAAAATCAATCTTTTAATTACCAATAATTATGAAAGTGTAATTTTTCATGATAAAAATTATTATCATATCAATATAATAAGATAAAGTGTAAATATAATGTTTAACTCCTGTATTAATCAATTAATAATATTTTTAAAAAAAAGGGAGGTAGGCCGGGAATAAACCTGAGAACACTGAGCAGCTTGGCAAGAAACGGGAAGAAACGATGTGGATTTGTTGGGGTCGAAGGAGGAGGGGCCGCAGCCGGCGCAGCCGGAGCAGGGGAGCCAGGCGGCGTCGTTGCTGGTGTCGAAAGCCATGAGGAGCGTCTGGGGCGGGGTGCCGACCTTGACGGGGACAATGTAGGTGGGGCTCTGGATGATCTGGCGTCCGGAGGCGATGGGGACCACCGACTTCTTGGCGACCAGGCTGGTGAGGTACAGGAGGCGGGCGGCGTCGTCGCTCTGCATCCGGAGGATGCTCTCCTCCCATGGGAGGGACTGCCGGAACGGCGAGCAGGGGCTGTTGATGTGGATTATTTGTAGGGTTGATGGGCCCTGCTGGGCCGGACTCGAGCAGGCCGGGCCCGGGCCGTGGTGGAGGGCGTTCGAGAGAGTGAGGAGGAGGAAGAGGAGTGGGAGTGATGCGACGGCGGTGGCGGTGGTGGCCATGGTGTTTTGTGGTGGAAGGAGTGATGAGTTTTTTTTGGATGGGATGATAGGGTTTATAAAGGAGGGGGATTTGGTTTGGGGGAGTGGCCGAGTGAGTGACTAGTGAGTGTGGATCGATGAATAGGGTAATGTTGATGAGAAATTCATAAATATCTTTGTAAGGTGTCGTTGTTGCTGGAGTTAGAGTCTGTTTGACACAAGTTTATCGTAACTTTTTAAAGAGTTGTTGCAATATTTTTTTTTTAGTTTTTGGAAAAAAATAGTTTTTACAAAACTTTATGTAATATGTCATGTCCAATAAGAAATTACTTTTATTAATCTATTTACAAAGACTAAAATTTCATTAAAATTTTCATATAGATTATAATCTTAAGCTATATTAATCTCTAGTGTGCTAAACAGACCCTTAAGAGCGTAAGTATATTATATTTTTGACAGATAAATCAAAGGATTTTCGCTAGTCCAAAAGCTTCCGTCAAAGTAAAAGATCTGATCCAACAGAGCTCATTCCCTTCGCTTCCTGAGCCCAAAGCAGTGCAGTCTTTCCTGGCCAAATCAAGGATTTGGGGTGCCTCGACTCCCTTTTGATACGCAATTTTTAAATAAAAATTCGTGTTTTTTATTTTTGTATTTTTACTATCTTCATTCAATGATAGATGATCGTTTGTTTTTTTTTAAAGAAAAAACTGTATAAAATATTGATTTTTTATATAATTTTTTATTCTTTAAAAAGTGTGTTAAAAAGTCATGATTAGATAATATGGAGTACTATTTTTAGGAGTAAAACAGTAATAAAAAAAAGGAGTAATACATTATAAATTTTAATTACTTATTTGGTAGACGGTGATTGGTGAGTATTTATACTATTCTATTCTATTCTGGTCATAGTTTAAAATCCCTTTATTTTTTTGTCTTTTCTTAATTTTTATCTAAAATTTACTATTTAAATTATAAATTTAATATTTTTAATAAATATTATTTTAAAAATATTTCTTATATACGTGAAAAAAATTCAAGTTTTCATTCATATATATGACGATGGGTTGTGTGTTAATCTGTACCTTGTTACAATTTTTGTGTTATCCTCCGTGTTACATCTCTTAAGTTAATATGAATTATAAATAAAATTGAGAAAAAAAATACTCTGAATTTAAATCTATAAACCTACAAGCTAAAACATTAAAAAAATGATTTTTAAAATCTTAAAATATACACATAAAATATATTTTTCTTAGGTTAACCACTTATGATTTATATATAAATTTAAACCTAAGATGTCGTATTATAATTTATAATTTAATTTATAATTTAGATCAATTTAATAAATTTAAAAGAGAGTGTAACACAAAAAGTGAAACAGGTGATCCGTACCGTAATTCATAAGATTGTGAAGAGATTCACATGATGGGATGAAGACAATTAAACTGAAGCTCAGCTTCTTCCCTCTTCTTCCTGTATCTGCTCTGCTTCACGAAATCATCGAAGCTTCGTCTCTCGATTTCCAACGTACAGTTACAGTGAGGTTTATCCGTCGTTTTTAAGTTAGTTAATTGGGAAAACAGGGGAAGAGGAAGATGCATCTGATCAGAGTACAGAGAGAGAGAGAGAGGCCTCGGCAAATGGAGGCCTATCTGTATTCCAATTTCTATTTTCTATGGGCCTCTTATTAATGTCACATCGTTTAATCATACGGAGTATATCCTTATCACATACTACACCGTGTAGTAACCATTTATTTTGCTACAATACTTGGTACGAGTATTATTGTGTGCGGAAATGTGAAAGTGTTGGAGATGTGAAATGACAAGTCTTATATCGAGATTCGAAAGTATAAGCTTAGTAAATACTCATTCCGTTCGATAAAACATGTCACTTTATTATTTATGTACGCTTTTTTAGGAGATAAAAACTATATAAAATATCTAGTTTTTTAATAAATTTTTTTAACAATTTCGTAGTTATTATTAATAAGTACAAACTTGTTAAAAAATTTTATAAAAAAATAAATATTTTATATAGTTTTTATTATTCTAAAAAAGTGTGCATGAATAGTAAACAACATGTTTTGCCGAACGGAGGGAGAATTGTATATAAGTCGGTGAATTTACTCTTCTTATAGACACGGCTCCAATCATAAATCTTTCTAAGTCAGATATATTAGACCCCACGTTAAAGATTTATAACAAATCTTAGTATATATAAGTCGATAAACTACTTTTTATATTATCAATTAGTTTTAAGATAAAATCTCACTTGACTTATATATTCATTAAATTGATCTCAATGCAACTTATTAATCCTGACTATGCTTGCCTGCTAAATAAATCCATCTATGGACTTAAACAGTCTCCAAGACAGTGGAACATTAAGTTTGATAGATGCATGAGATTTAGCTTAGGTTTTAAAAGAAGTAAGTTTGACACATGCTTGTATTTTAAAGGTGTTAAAAGAAATGGTCCTGCTGCTTATGTTCTTTTATATGTTGATGATATCCTGTTGATTTCTAAATCTAAAGATTGCATTCTAGACATTAAAAGGAACTTACAGAAGCATTTTGATATGAAAGATCTGGGTATTGCCAAGAAAATCTTGGGGATGTCCATTCTTAGAGATAGACAACATAAAAAATTATGGTTGCATCAGTGTGATTACATTCATAAGGTGCTTGATAGGTTTCATATTTCTGGTGATAAAGTGAATAATATTCCTTTAGGTCCTCATCTTGACTTGACTAAATCCAAAGATGTGTTGTCTTCTGCTGAGATGAAAGTTATGAAATCTATTCCATATGATGTTGTTGTTGGGTCTGTGATGTACTCTATGATCTGCACTAGACCTGACTTGGCTTTTGCTGAAAAGCATTGGTTGTCCATGAAATATCTGTTGAAATACTTGCTTGGCTCTGTTAATCTGTCATTGCTATATTCTGAGCATTCTTCTGCATCTGAATTGCATGGCTTTGTTGATGCTGACTATGCTAGTAATAAGGATACCAGGAAATCAATTACTTCCTATGTGTATACATGGGCAGGTAACTGTATCTCCTGGAAATCCCAACAACAGCCTATAATTGCATTATCTTCTACTGAAGCAGAATACATAGCAGCTATAGAAGCTTGTAAAGAAGCTATCTGGCTGCAAGGTATTCTGAAAGAAGTAGAAATGAAGCATTATACATCTGTGTTGCATATAGATAGCCAAAGTGCTATGTATCTTTGTAGAGATCCTATGTACCATGAAAGAACTAAACACATTGATGTTAGGTATCATTTCATTCGTGAAAAGGTTGAAGATAACATCATTCATGTTAAGAAAATTGATGGTAGACTTAATCCTGCAGATTTTGGCACAAAGATCGTTCCTCATGATAAGTTTGTGTTCTGCAGGAACTTCCTCCACCTGGAGGAACTTCAGTGATCTCTGTGTGATGTGTGCTTGGGCTGAGGATGGACATGGCATGAAGAATCCACTTATTTGTAGAGTCTGAGTCTGCCCAGTGCAAGACTTAGAAAAGTAGAGGGGTGTTTGTAATGTTATGTGTTACTTTTCCTAGTCTTTTACTTTGGCATGTAATATTGTTTTATGTGTGTATGGACATGTATGTGTGTATGATGACTATACAAGTATAAGGAAAGGGTAGCAACTAGACCAAAAAATGGGCCTATTTGCACAACTAGACCACAAACCCAAAAATTGGCCCAAAATAACCTCTCTACTCCCAAGCAAATATAACAACAGGTTTTTTGGCACTGTTCATTACCCATTGTAGGAGGTGACCTGGGAAGAGAAAAGATGAGAGAGGCTAGAACTCAGATCCGTCGCTGCCTCCTCCGAGCCAAATCCTGGGTGAGCACCATTGGAGAACACGATTAGGGCCCCGCGGATGAACGACGAATCGATCTCGTTCCAGATCGACTCCCGATTGCGCAAGAATTCGTCGATCCCTCTGCAGCAGTCCACGCAAAATTTCAGGGTTGAGAACGGCTTCGATGAGAGAGGCCCTCTCCTCGAGCTCAACAGGGATCCCGGGGAGAAAGACGACGCCGATGATGAAGATGGGGAGGGCGCGGAGGGGTTCCGGATTCTAGGCCACGCTAAGTGCCTCAACAAGCGGCGTCGCGACAGGGAGGACTCTACCCTTGGTTGTTTTTCTGAAAAATGTGGAGAAAACAACGATATCGGTAGGATCAGAATGGTAGGATTGATGGAAACTAATGGTAGGAGAAAACAACAATATTGGTAGGATCATAATGGAAACCCAGTAATTCCTGTATAACTTGACACTAATGGTAGGATAGATGCACACTGATGGTACAATATATTTATACTATTGGAAATATGTAAATGCATAATTGACTTTACCACAACACAATATATCGGAGACTTATGGACACACACTCCGTATTAGCCTATGTGAGAGTCGAACTCACATCTCTGTGTGCAAACACAACGCTCTACCAATTGAGCTTATAGGCTATTTATCATCGTAATAGTAAAGACCAAGTATTTGATGAGTTTCGAAGTGCCCATTGAACCCCAGGATGCGTCATTTGACGGAAAAAAAAACCCCAGGATGCGTCATTCTCCCCGTCGACAATGGCAATATTCTGTGCCACCACAATAGCTGTCGTACGTGCCTCTCCCTTGAACACCAAGCTCCCACTCCCAGGAGCCCACCAACCGCCGCACACGACATTTATACATACCCTATCACCTGGGGTACGCCACGGGAATATAGAATCAGCCTGGGGGGTAGTTCTGATATAGGAAAGAGGAACAACTACAAAGGAAAGGTACAAGATGACTTACCCATCGCTGCCACTGCCACCAACAAGCTTGTTGCACTTTTCCTGAAATGGAAAGACAGTTGAACACTATTGGCAGGCCAGCACTGTACTATTGGTAGGATGACAACTGTATCGTTTCCTCGGATGCACGTGTGCCTTTTCCCCCGTCCTTTCCGCCTCTCTCCTGCTCTGCCTCACTTTTTGCAGGGCATGTTGAGGTGTTTCAGATCCTCCTCTCAACCTTATATATGTGCTTGAGGAACACCCATCAATGCAATGATTGCATTTTCCCCTCATAAATGCTCCCCCCTTCCCCCCAATGAAGAACCCCGTTTTAGCGCCAAAATTACACTGACAACCCGCCAAAACAGCTACGGTCAATCCACTCCAAATTTCTCCAACATTTTCAGCTATGGTAGGACGTGTTAAGCCTATTGGTAAGATAACTATATGCTATTGGTAAGATAAATTTACCATATTGGTCAGACAGATGCTCTCCCTCTTCCCCCAATGAAGAACCCTGTTTTGGCGCCAAAATTACACGGACATCCCGCCAAAACCGCTACGGACAATCCCCTCCATATTATCTCCAAAATTTCCATGTATGGTAGGACATTTTTGGCCTATTGGTAAGACGAATGTCTTCTATTGGTAATCCAAACGTGTCCAGTTTCCAGAATTGAAGGTGATGCTTTGCCCTCACCTTTCCACTCGTCTCCTATGTTGGCTCTCTTTTTTGCAGAGCATTTAATAAGGAATGACACCCATCAATCAAGATTTTATAAGGGTTGATTGACACCTTTAATTCCAATTATTTAAATTTCCCCTCATAAATGCCCCCCCCTTATTTCCCTACTTTATTGGAGCCACACCCCAATTCCTCTGACATGTCCAGTACCTCCCCCTCCTGATTTCTCTCGGCCAAATGATGCAGCTACAGTGCTGGCCTCCCCTTCACCTGCTACTTCCTCTCCCGGTGGTATTTTTGCATTTGCAAAAATATACCACTTTCTACCCCTAGCCAAAAAAAAGGGTACATGTCTACTTATGCAAATGGGCCCTTTTTTTGGTCTACTTATGCAAAGTGGCCTACAAGTATTATATAGTGTATGCTATATATATGTGATGCACTATTTGAGTTAGTCTCGACTGAGTGGAATTGAGCCATTTAGGCTTGATCCTCTAACGAGATTAACTATATAATAGTGGAGTTAACACATATTATATAACATATAATATATAGTATATGTATAGAAGTATGATGAAGGGAAGATGAAAGATTGGGCCTTAGGCCCAATATCTGGCCCAAATGTCTTAGCTCGGATTGAGCCTGGTAGCCCATGGACGCCGAGCTTTGCCACTTACCTTACCTTGTGTGAAGCACTGCGTTTTGGAGGCTCGGGCTTAACCTAGCTATATAAGCTCATATCCTTCACTGCTGGTACGACCATTCAGCTAACACACTCTCTCTCCTCACAAACGCTCCGCTAGGGTTTCTAGGGTTTGAGATTCTCTCAGCTCTTGCCGTCGGCTTGAGAGCGCTAGGAGAAGAAGGTGGCTGTTTGTATCTCTGGGAAGGTGGATCAAGCTCCGGCGTCCTCTTGGGTGGCCGCTCTTCTTTGCCTTCTGAGATCCAGGGTTTTGAAGATCGAAGTCTTCTTTGATCTTCGGTTATCCCATACAGGGGGATTTCTCTTCTCCTTTTGTACTTTCTGATTCACATGCATGTTAGATCTAGGGTTGTTTACTTTCATTGTTTGATCATCCCTTGTACGAACTCTCTACAGTGGATTCGACCATCTCTTGAGGCCCCGTGGATGTAGGCATTTTGCCGAACCACGTAAAATCGCTGTGTTCTTGATCTTGCATGTGTTTTCTGTTTCGATCTTGCGTTTATCGTTTACGATCGCCTTCGCTTCCGCTTAAACCGATTTCTAGTTCTCGAATCTTAGGTTTTACAATGTGGTATCAGAGCTTAGGTGTCCCTCTCTCGATTCTCTGTATCATTCTTGATTCTCAGAGATAGGGATTGGACGTAGGGCCTCGGACGGACCTAAAGAGGCGACATCGCTGGTCCAAACCCCCCCTGCGTGACGTACCACACCCTTGTTTGATAGATCTAGGTCTCTCTGTGCTTAGATCGTTCTTTGTGCTTCAGATCTGCTAGTTTTACTGCTTTGTGCTAGGCTAGTTCACTTGGATCTGCTTTCTGCACTTCTGATTCAAGCCTTTCTTGAATCTTTAACTGTAACCCTTGCCTATTTACTGACTTCGTGGTATTCTCTTATCACTTGCAGGTACAGTGTGTATAAATGGGTGATAAGGGTGCATATCTAAGGCCCTTCAATGGCCACACAGATTTTGCTATGTGGCAACTTAAAATGAAGGCCATCCTTATCAAAGAAAAATGCTGGGTTGCTATAACAAGCAACTACCCAGATGACACTTCTAAGGAAAAAATCCAGGAAATTGATCAGCAAGCCCACAGTGAGATCATGCTTCGCTTGGGTGATGAAGTTGCTCGACAAGTGCTTATTTTTGACTCAGCTGATAAGCTATGGGTAGGTTTGGAAAATTTATACATGGTAAAATCTCTCCCTTCTCGTGTCAACCTGTTTAATAAGCTGTTCAATTTCAAAATGGATGTTTCTTGCCCTCTTTCTGAAAATCTGGATAGGTTTTTAACTATTTTACAAGATTTGCAAAGATGTGGTGATAAAGTTGAGGAAACTCAACAATGTGTGCTTTTGTTGAATTCTTTGCCTGCTCAGTTTGATAATTTCAAGGATGTTGTTCAATACAGTACTGATAAACTGGATAAAAAGGTCATTCTTGAGTCCATTATTCAGAAAAATGAATCTTTAAAAGTTTTCAAAAACAAACATGAGCTTAGATCTGTGAACAAACCTGACAATAAGGATGAAGTCCTTATTGCTAGGGGCAGATTCAAAGGCAATAAGAATAATAACAACAACAATAAGCCCCCTCAAAAGGATTCCAGTAAACCTGAGACTAATCAAAATAGTAAACCTGATAAATCTCACTTGTTGTGTACTTACTGCTCTAAAACTGGTCACATAGAAAAACATTGTTTTAAGAGGAAAAAAGATGAGAAAGTTGCTGGTAAAAAACCCAATGTGTCTGTTGTGCTTGAATCCCATCCTTACTATACTCATGAGGTCCTTGCTTTGTTAAATTCTGGTGACAGTAACTCCTGGATCTTAGATTCAGGATGTACTATGCATGCTACCTTCCATAAATCTTGGTTTTCTGATCTTAAGTGCTATGATGTGGGTACTGTCATGCTTGGTGATCATTCTGTGCTTAAGATTAAAGGTGTTGGTTCTGTTGCTTTAAGAATGTTTGACAATGTCATTAGAGTTATAAAGGATGTTAAGTGGGTTCCTGATTTAAGAAGAAATTTACTGTCTGAAAGTGCCCTTGAAGAATTGCATTATGATGTGTTCAGCTCTGATGGTGTTAGAATTGTGTCTAAGGATGGTAAACCTGTGATTAAATGCTTGAGGAAATCTGGCCTTTATGAACTAATTGCCTCTCCTGTCATCAATTCTTCTGCTACTGCCTTTACTGCTGTTGACAAGTCTCTGTCCTTGCATGATTCTATGTTATGGCATGTTAGACTAGGTCATATTGGTAATAAAGGTTTAGAGCATTTATATAAAACTGACATCATACCTGCTAAACCATGTTCCATTGACTTGTGTGAAAATTGTGTCTTAGGCAAGCATACTAGAAAAGGTTTTAAGTCATCTGTTCATGCTTTTGCTGCCCCTCTTGATTATGTTCATTCTGATCTTTGGGGCCCTGCCCAGGTTTCTACTGTTGGTCTTAAAAGGTATTTTATGCCCTTAATTGACCATTATAGTAGGAAAGTTTGGGTTTACTTGCTTAAAACTAAAGATGAAGCTTTTGAAACCTTTAAAGTCTGGAAAACCATGGTTGAAAAGGAAACTGGTCTGTCTGTAAAATGTTTTAAAACTGACAATGGTCTTGAGTTTTGCAATTCTCTGTTTGATGCTTATTGTAAACAACATGGCATCAAAAGGCACTTGACTATTCCTGGCACCCCTCAGCAGAATGGTACTGCTGAGAGGATGAATAGGACTCTTCTTGAAAAGGCTAGATGTATGTTGTTTTCCTTTGGTTTGAAGCATTGTTTATGGGGTGAAGCTATTATGATTGTTGCATATTTGATAAATAGATCCCCTTCTTCTGTGATTGATTTTAAAACTCCTTATGAACTATGGTATAAAAGAAAGCCTAACCTTGATCACATTAAACCTTTTGGTTGCACTGTATATTCATACATCAACCAAGGTAAGCTGGACCCCAGGTCACAAAAGTGTGTCCTTCTGGGGTACCCTCAAGGGGTTAAAGGCTATAAACTTTTACTTGTTCAACCTGGTGTGTATAAAACAATTGTGAGTAGGAATGTCATTTTTAATGAAAATGAGTTTCATTTTAAATTGCCTGTTCCTACTATGCATGACTCTAACCTACAGGTACATAATGGTGATCAGTTCTATGTCCCTAAGGACAGTGATCCTAGGACTGATGATGAGTTTGATACTGGTTATTCCTCCCCTCCTATGACTCTTACTTCTGTTTCTCCTCCCCCTCCTTCCTCTGTGATTGTGCAACCTCACCAATTGGGTGGGGCAGTGCATGAACCTGTTGTTGAATCCTTTGTTTCTTTCTCTTCTCCCTCTCCTATTTCTGAGAATGAGGATGCTCTTGCTGAATCTGTGTCTGCTTCTGGTTCTGGTTCCTCTAGTACTTCAGTAGCTGAAAGACATGATCTCACTGATTGGCAGTTAACTAGGGATAGGAGTCCTAGAGCTAACATTCCTAATAAAAGGTTCATTAACACCATTGATGAGTTTGCTTGTTTAGTTTCTGAGGTTGTCAAACACTTTACTCCTGACACTTATGAACAGGCTATAAAATGTGCTCACTTTAAGGATTGGAAAAGGGCTATGAATGAAGAGATTGAGTCTATGAAAATAAATAAGACCTGGACTTTAGTTGCTAAACCTAATACTGCAAGACTTATAGATTGCAAATGGATTTTTAAGCTTAAAGATGGTGTGTCTAAATCTGATCCACCTAGATATAAAGCCAGGCTTGTTGCTAAAGGTTTCACCCAAAGGGAAGGTGAAGACTACAATGAAATCTTTGCTCCAGTAGTTAAGTATAAAACTCTTAGACTTTTACTTACTATGACTGCTGTGCATGATTTTGAATTAGAGCAAATGGATGTTAAAACTGCTTTCTTGCATGGTGACTTGGATGAGACTATATATATGAAACAGCCCAAGGGCTTTGTTGATTCTGTGCATCCTGACTATGCTTGCCTGCTAAATAAATCCATCTATGGACTTAAACAGTCTCCAAGACAGTGGAACATTAAGTTTGATAGATGCATGAGATTTAGCTTAGGTTTTAAAAGAAGTAAGTTTGACACATGCTTGTATTTTAAAGGTGTTAAAAGAAATGGTCCTGCTGCTTATGTTCTTTTATATGTTGATGATATCCTGTTGATTTCTAAATCTAAAGATTGCATTCTAGACATTAAAAGGAACTTACAGAAGCATTTTGATATGAAAGATCTGGGTATTGCCAAGAAAATCTTGGGGATGTCCATTCTTAGAGATAGACAACATAAAAAATTATGGTTGCATCAGTGTGATTACATTCATAAGGTGCTTGATAGGTTTCATATTTCTGGTGATAAAGTGAATAATATTCCTTTAGGTCCTCATCTTGACTTGACTAAATCCAAAGATGTGTTGTCTTCTGCTGAGATGAAAGTTATGAAATCTATTCCATATGATGCTGCTGTTGGGTCTGTGATGTACTCTATGATCTGCACTAGACCTGACTTGGCTTTTGCTGAAAAGCATTGGTTGTCCATGAAATATTTGTTGAAATACTTGCTTGGCTCTGTTAATCTGTCATTGCTATATTCTGAGCATTCTTCTGCATCTGAATTGCATGGCTTTGTTGATGCTGACTATGCTAGTAATAAGGATACCAGGAAATCAATTACTTCCTATGTGTATACATGGGCAGGTAACTGTATCTCCTGGAAATCCCAACAACAGCCTATAATTGCATTATCTTCTACTGAAGCAGAATACATAGCAGCTATAGAAGCTTGTAAAGAAGCTATCTGGCTGCAAGGTATTCTGAAAGAAGTAGAAATGAAGCATTATACATCTGTGTTGCATATAGATAGCCAAAGTGCTATGTATCTTTGTAGAGATCCTATGTACCATGAAAGAACTAAACACATTGATGTTAGGTATCATTTCATTCGTGAAAAGGTTGAAGATAACATCATTCATGTTAAGAAAATTGATGGTAGACTTAATCCTGCAGATTTTGGCACAAAGATCGTTCCTCATGATAAGTTTGTGTTCTGCAGGAACTTCCTCCACCTGGAGGAACTTCAGTGATCTCTGTGTGATGTGTGCTTGGGCTGAGGATGGACATGGCATAAAGAATCCACTTATCTGTAGAGTCTGAGTCTGCCCAGTGCAAGACTTAGAAAAGTAGAGGGGTATTTGTAATGTTATGTGTTACTTTTCCTAGTCTTTTACTTTGGCATGTAATATTGTTTTATGTGTGTATGGACATGTATGTGTGTATGATGACTATACAAGTATTATATAGTGTATGCTATATATATGTGATGCACTATTTGAGTTAGTCTCGACTGAGTGGAATTGAGCCATTTAGGCTTGATCCTCTAACGAGATTAACTATATAATAGTGGAGTTAACACATATTATATAACATATAATATATAGTATATGTATAGAAGTATGATGAAGGGAAGATGACAGATTGGGCCTTAGGCCCAATATCTGGCCCAAATGTCTCAGCTCGGATGTAGCCTGGTAGCCCATGGACGCCGAGCTTTGCCACTTACCTTACCTTGTGTGAAGCACTGCGTTTTGGAGGCTCGGGCTTAACCTAGCTATATAAGTTCATATCCTTCACTGCTGGTACGACCATTCAGCTGACACACTCTCTCTCCTCACAAACGCTCCGCTAGGGTTTCTAGTGTTTGAGATTCTCTCAGCTCTTGCCGTTGGCTTGAGAGCGCTCGGAGAAGAAGGTGGCTGTTTGTATCTCTGGGAAGGTGGATCGAGCTCCGGCGTCCTCTTGGGTGGCCGCTCTTCTTTGCCTTCTGAGATCCAGGGTTTTGAAGATCGAAGTCTTCTTCGATCTTCGGTTATCCCATACAGGGGGATTTCTCTTCTCCTTTTGTACTTTCTGATTCACATGCATGTTAGATCTAGGGTTGTTTACTTTCATTGTTTGATCATCCCTTGTACGAACTCTCTATAGTGGATTCGGCCATCTCTTGAGGCCCTGTGGATGTAGGCATTTTGCCGAACCACGTAAAATCGTTGTGTTCTTGATCTTGCATGTGTTTTCTGTTTCGATCTTGCGTTTATCGTTTACGACCGCCTTCGCTTCCGCTTAAACCGATTTCTAGTTCTCGAATCTTAGGTTTTACAATTGTCGATAGTGCTGGCTCTGATACCAAATTGTGGTGACTCGATCTGATTTGACAGAAAAGAGTGAAGGGAGATGAGAGGTGATAGAGTACGAAAAGAGTGTGAGAAGAGAGAAAGTAAGAGGAAGAGATAGATTGTTATATTGATCAAGAATGTTGATCATTCTGTTACAACGTCTGCTACTCGTAGTTGTTACAACCAACTCATTTTCATTGTTCACATCTACCTTCAATTACAGGTTAATTCGACAAATAAACTTTCATATATCCGACCCATAAACCGTTATAAGTATAAATTAATAAAAATCTTTCGAAAATGTGGCCCATTTTAGATTGAAAAAAAAAGGCATGTTTGTGAGGGCCGACATAAATAGTAAGTGAAGCATGTGATACATCTCAAAAGTTCTAACAAGGGAATATAAAGCATATATGTACATCCTTGCCCCCATATGGGGAAGGATATATGTCGATGGACCCATTTCTGATCTACACTTATTGCTCGACCAATTGCATAAACAAGCTTACACATTGATTAGATTTAAAATGATTTTTCTTTTTTTTTATTAATTGATTTTAAAAAAATTGAATTTATGGTGTTAATTATCCATTTACATTGTAAATGCTCGATGTATACAAGTCAAAAATACCGATATAAGTTATATAAATAGCCTAGAAAATAGGTTCTTTGGTGTTTTGCATCCTCTCCAACCTTTTGTACTTCCTTTGTTGCATCGTTTGATTATTTTATATATAAATTTATACCAAAAATATTTGATTTTTTTAGATTCTATACTTTTATATTAATGCATTTATAAATTTCTATCATTAAAAATCATGTTATAAAAAAATTATAGATAAATAAAATTAACATATTAGTTATTTTAAAAAATATTTTTTCAAAAGATGAATTGTCATAATAAATTTTTATAAATATAACAATAGTATAATGGTATACAATCTAAAAATATTTTTTTATTTTTTTAAATATTGATTTATATAAAAAAATAATTAAATAATGCATCACCTTATACTCCGTAGAACGTTATTTGTAGAGTATTTAGACAGGTTCGGTTTTTTTTAAATATTGATTTATGTCCAAAATAATTAAATAACTCATTGTCTTATAGAACGTTGTTTGTAGAAGATCTAGACTATATTTGGTAAAATGGTAGTTGATGGATTATTTTTATTAAATATTTGTTAATAAGCTAGTATGGTATTTGGTAAATCTAGCTATTAGGGTAGTTGATAAAAACTTGTTAATAAAAAACTAAAAGATCCGAAAAACTTAGGTAAGTAGTTATTGAATTGAAAGCTTAAATTTCAAAAACTAACTAAACAAAAACATTATATTTATTTCATTTAAAATTATATAATATCAGAATTAAACGTTCTGAAAAGTTAGATAATGTTGCCAAATAGAGCAGAATTCATATTTTCCAACTATTATATATATGCAACTTAAATTTATTTTAAGATTAAAGTACATATATAGTTGGAAAATATGAATATTTGGGATCCACGTCATGCTTTGGTGGGAATACTCTAAGCAATGTCTCTCTCTAAATACATGATTTGCATCACATTCATGGTCGGGTGCGATTTCCATATAATTTGAAATGAACGTGACATGTATCAGAGATGCATCATTCCATCCCATCTTGATTTTTGTTTGTTGCTTTAGTTGATCGAAGAAGATGTGATGAGTTGTCTACACTCCATACATTATTATACAAACTCAATTACTTTCCCATTATATATACACTCTACGTCAATAACAACATTGAAACAAAAATTGAATTGCTATGGGCACGACAACATATCATGTTCAAATATACGGTGTTATCATCGACTTTTTGTATCGGTAAAGGTTAAAAGGGTCAGAGTGAGAAAATAATACATAGGATAGCGAGATCACTAACTCAGAGATTTGTTGACTTCGAATGTCGGTGGTGGTAAATTTGGCAAAACGACTTGGATAGTGACCAGAGACGAAGCCAGAAAGTTTTGATAGGGGGGTCACCATAATAGTAGACAATAAGATCGAGAAAAAAGTCGTAAAACATACAACACGTTCGATAGTACAAACTAGTGTCAAACGATAATACAAACTAGTGTGAAACGATATTATAAATTACTACAAAGATATAAAACAAAAATAAGGATATAAAACGCAATAAATAAACATTGTATTCTTAACATGTAATAATGTATAACAAGATATAAAAAATTTAAACTTGCGTACTTCTTGCCAAATTCTCAAAATAAGGAATATAACCTATGGTTTCGAAGCTATCTAGATGAATTATAATATGTGCATGTCAATTTAATAAAAATATAAAAGTATTATAGTATATTGAAATAAAACTAAAGTGGTTAACACACCTATAATTTTCAAACATTCATAACTTTTTACTCAGATGTCGAATTAAGGCGTATTATATATCAAAACGAAGCTATCGACGAGGAGAATACGCCTAGGTAATTTGTCGGATGAGAGGAGGGTTACATGACCCCTCAGGACCCCCTAGTTCCTCCTCTGATAGTGACAGTAGATGCATGCTTTGTCGTCACCGATTTCTGGTGTTAGTGGAGACAACCATGTATTTGGCGAAAAAATACCGTGCCAATAACATAACAAAAAAATACACGTAGAATCCACGTACAAAGATTGATGGAAATAAGTTTGGATCATAATCCACAAATAATATATGATGGGTTATATATTCATATAAACTATGCATATATTTAAAAAAAAATCCAATCAAAATGCTGGAAAAATATTTTACGCTTACAACCTGACCATCTACCCAAGAGATTGCAAAATTTGTAGAAACAACACGAGACAACTAAAAAAAGCAAAAAAGGAAGAACATAATTCAACTAGCTAGAATTGAGAACATATTGGTTTCTCGAAAAAAGATTAGTAAAAAAAATATCAAATGGAGAAAACAAGAAAACAGTTATATAAAATTAAACTTTGATGGATCAATTGCACCAATAAGGTCAGCTATATATCGTACATATTCTAAAAAACCATGTAGTTCACCATTTAATTCCTACTAATGCCTCGTTTTCTTCTTTGTTTAAAATTTCACCAAGTTTTTACATAATTGATTTAATATCTCTTATTGTCTCTAAAACTGACTTAGATATCTCTGAATCAGTAAATCTATTTGAACTTTGAATTGATCTCCTTGTATTATTTTTATTTTTTGATGAAATATTTTTATGCTTTTTCATTTGAGAGTTGGAACTCGTCATTCGATATAGTAGGCCTATTCACGAGTCACGGGTCAACCTGTGACTTGGCGGGGTTGGTGGGTCGTGGACCCAACGGGTCCGGGTCAAACGGGTTAAAGGTCGTGGCGGGTCACGAGTTCGGGTTAGGGTCGAGAGTTTTGTGAAAATGGCCCCGGCAGGTCGACATTTTTTTTTTAAAAAAAGGCTGTTTTGGGGTAAAATTTTTAAAAATCGATTTTTTTTTAAAAAAAAGTCGACCCGTGACCTGCCGGATCAGGTGACCCGCCTATCCCACAGGTTCGGATTCGGATCGTGACTTCTCGACCCGTGACCCGCCGGATCGGACCCATCGACCCGTCGGGTCCGACCGTGAATTGGCCTATTTCTATCTCATTTCATCAAATCCGACCCGACGGGTCCGACCGTGAAAGGCCTATTTCGATCTCATTTCATCTCATTTGATCAATCTTAATAATTCAAATCCCAAGACATATACAGAGTAATCCGAGTATATATTTGGTATGCAAATACCCCCGCAGGTTTGAATGGATCCGGATATATAAAGACCGATTAAACAATTATGATGATTGATCAATCATCCATGCAATTGATCTTCTTTTTAATACAAAAATCCAATATCAATTCCGGATTAAAGTGGACCTATACATTTTTTTTTCAATAAACAATGACAAAAAAAAGGCATTGGACTTTGGTGGTATTAGGACGACACGGATTCATTTATACAATTCATAATAATGGAGTGCTTTATTAAATAGATTTTTCTGATCCATCCATATATCATTATAAAGAATATAGATTTGAACGAAAATAGAGGGAAAAAAAAAGATTTGATAGCTTCTGCTCTATCCGTCTTAAAATAATTTTTGTTTTACGCTTGACACATTTTTTAAGAATAATAAAAATTATATAAAATATCAATGATTTTATTAATTTACAAAAATAACTTCATACTTAATACAATTATTTATGAAATTATTTAAAATTTTGATATTTTATATAGTTTTTACCTTATTAAAATACATGTTAAAAAGTCAAACTATAAGTTTTGTGAGATAGAGGGAGCATCTTTTAAAATTATTTTATAAGAATTTTTTTTCTTCAATGTAGGAAATACGAGTAGTTTGAAAGTTTGGCTTTTATTAAAAGGTGACAACTCATGCCACCTATTTTTTTTAGATTCATTGTCCTCAATTAAAATTTGAAAAGAAAAAGGTTTTGTAACAAAGGTTTGACTTGAATCAGATCACTCTCAACATCTTTATTATATTGGATGTGGAACGATTTTCGGGTTCAAAGAACTAACGTACATGAGTACACTATCGTAGCACATCTGAACCCAGGTCACTCAACATATATTCATGTTTTCAAACTAGAAAATAAAGAGCTCTTGTGACGATCATTATAAATCATTGTCAACATCTTCGTTATATGACCAATGTACGACGATGATGGTCTTGCGAAAAGTCCTAGGTAATTTTCTTTAATTTATCCTAAAAATAATCAAACATTTCAAAACTCTCAAAATAAATGCAAATTATTATTGGGTGCTAAAATTCTATAGTTTACAAAGCCACTCAATGCCCAATTTTGCATTAAATAGGTCCATTATAATAGAAAAAGGGATTCGATCTCCTGACCTATCTATCCCTATATATCATTCCAAATTCCAATAGCGGACAAGTAGAAAGGACACTGCACCAGCTGGGTATCTCTTTGGCTACTTCCATATCTTGTGCCACAATTTTGACCGGCCAGATCTACATTCTACAATTCCTGATTAATCAATATCCGGTTTGGATCCTAGCTACTCATTTTGGGCCGATCCATCTCATTTTTTTATTTTTTTAATAAGAAAAAGATTCGAGATTGAACAAATTTGATTTTAGAGAGGTCGATGAATTTGACATACGAAAAACATTAGAATACAACATATCACACAGTGCAAAACAAGCAGACATGACGTCCCAACACAGACAAATCCAATCAGACCCATAACCAACAAGATGGGATGTAGACTACGGACGAAGTCAAGCAGACAAGCACTATCGTAAGACGATCCATCTCAATATTTTATTACATATAAATCTCTATATATAAATGAAAAAGAATTCGATACATCAGACAAGTTTGATATATTGAAAGGTCGAATAAATGGATCACATACTAATCGTTATAAAAATGAAAAAGCCCTAAGAAAATACAAAAATCGATCAATAGAGAAAATAATACCAATAAAATTGAAGAGTGATGAGAAAATACTCACATAGAAGAACGAAGACGGATCATGAGCAATGTAATCATCTATATTAGGCGTGGTCATGGGTCAAGGGTCGGGGAGGGGTTACCCAAACCCAGACCAGAAAATTCAACGGATCCACGGGTTCGAGTCACCCGCTTACGGCTTACCTATGCATCATTAGTCAATGCTAGTTTCTCTAGATGCTTTAATTGGATATGACGTTTGTAGTTCATATATCTTCCTCCCTTCGGATGTTTGAAGATTGTCCCGCAGAAGTTACACTTGGCAGAGCAATCATGGTGTCATCCCTCAGAGACTTCGTGAACCAGCATTTGAATGTAGTGGCCCGATATTGAGCCATAGTCAATATCGTGTCGAACTCTTAAGTTGGGATCGTTGAAGGATTACACCTAACGACAACCTCCTCCTCGATCTCCTCCTCACATCGCTCATTGAGTAGCGGGCCTTGGACACTCGATTTGCTTCCCTTGCTCGACGATGGAGCTCCGGTAGCTCTGCTAACACTTCTTCGACATCGGGAAAACATTTAAAATAAATTTGAATTAAATATAAACTAAAAATAACGTAAATATGTAAATATGATAAATAATGAAATAATTAAAACTCTAAGAGAAGGAAAGTGCGGATTGAGAGTAGGATTTATTTGGT
The DNA here is from genome assembly GCA_963922045.1 of Persicaria maculosa. NCBI lineage: Eukaryota > Viridiplantae > Streptophyta > Magnoliopsida > Caryophyllales > Polygonaceae > Persicaria > Persicaria maculosa. Next base: position 8,297,548 of record OY998271.1, on the reverse strand, counting down.
GATTGATGAGAAGCGCCGGATTCTTGAAATTCCGATTCGTCAAGCACCAACTTCCGACTTTCACGGTTACAAACTTAATACAGAGCGATTATAGAGAGTGAGATGAGATTAGAGGAGATGGTTGAGGTGTGAGTGAAATGGAAGGGAAATGAGGCTTATTTATAGTCAAGATCGGGAGGGAAATTGCGAAAATCGAACGTTGGGCAACGTTGGCGAGTCGAACGTTGGAAATTCGAACGTTGCCCCTATTTTTATTTTTATTTTGACCATGGTTGGTTAAGCATTTCAGCTTGCTTGGTTGGTGATTTTTTTACTAGGTTTTACGAATGTTCGGTTCGAAAATGTTTATTCGGATGATTGTTGTGCGGCCCGTGAGATTTCATCATTTTTTATGTGAAACAGTCATATATCTTAAGATCGACCAGGAGTGGCAGATTTGAGGAGTTGGGAGACAGGAGTCTTTCTTAAGGCGGAATAAAAAAAATAGAAAAATAAATTATATATAGTTTTATCATTTGAAATAATGTATATAAATAGTATAAAAGAATATAATTATTTTAAAATTTTTATTAAAAAAATTAATATTTATATACTTTATTACCATTCTTAAAATATGTGTATAAATAATAAACGATATTTAAAAAGTATACTTTTTTTTATCTTAGTCCAGTTCGATCGACTCGGTCACTACATCTGAATCGGGTACTATGTGATCCATTTAAAGGGTTGACCCTCCAACTCACAAACGACTCTATATTTTCAAGAGGATTCGAACTTCGAACCTCTTCGCATGGATAATGTACCCTAGAACCACTATATACACACCAACTTGTGATTGGTAAATCATGAACGATGTATATGATAATATCATGAACATGCCCATTTTTCAATTTCAGTCGATTTGTAGACCAAGGAGAGCGTAGCATATATCTCTCCACATTCTTCTTCCATCTCTAATTAAACAATACAGTAACATACCAACATATATGTGATACGTTGACGGTGGAACGTGAATGGTGTCTCCCCACATTCTTCCATTAATTCTTTACCCCCTCCGTCCCTCAATAATTGTCTTTGGACTATTTATGCACGCTTTTTAATGAGCTAAAAACTATATAAAATATTCATTTTTTAATTAATTTTTTAAAATAATTCTATACTTATTAGTAATATGTATGATATTATTTAAAAATATTTAATAAAATATTGATATTTTATATAGTTTTTAGCTTCTTAAGAAAACGTGGCTGAATAGTAAAAGACAATTATTATGGGACGGAGGGAGTATTTGTTTATTTTTTCTTATATTGTTGCTATATATATGTGTGAAATTATACACATGCATATTGTTGATAATATAAGAAATTCAAGTCTTGTATATAATCCGGTGGACTACTCTTTTTAATATCAATTGGTTTTATGATGAAACCTCATCGGTCTTGTGTGTTCGAGTTGGTTAGCGTATGGTGCGCTTGAACGTGTAACCTCCCCCGTCGTATGCCCCATCGAAATTTAACATGATCGTTTTCTTTTAATTTTTTTGTTGGCAATTAACTAAACTTAGATGATCTTATATTTGATAAACTATTGGATTAAAGTTGATCTACTCCTTGATTTGGGTAAATATATATAGAGCGGTCATGTATGAGAATCGAACCGGGGACCATTGGGTACTACCCTGATATCCTTTTCGACTCAACCACCCCATGCTCCACATATACCTAGTATACATACATTGGGGTGCAATTTTTTTTACGGCGGAGTCACCCCCATGCTCCCCTTCTTCCGTTACCTATGCCCATGGATATCATCTTTTAAGTGGTCAAACAATTTATAAGAAAGAGTCGAGTCTTATTCTGATCGGGCCAATGATAGATTTGGATTTAGGTCGGGTTGATTTTATCTATATTCGGGTCCAAATGAATCGGATTCGGGTTCAGGTTCGGGTTATATATGAAACTAGATTTTTTATCGGGTTTCAGTCAGATTTGAGTTCGAGTGTGTCAGGTCAAATTTTTGGATTGGGTCAATTGTTTCTTTTCTGGTGGGGGAATAAATTATAACGCCATTAATATAGTAGGCTAGACTAAATCTAGATAGTGAATCCAACTTACCACCACAACCCTCCATGACTATCTTGGAGAAGTGATAATTTAGGTCCACCAATCCACCATTAAGAGAAAAAAAAATCAATATATTACGAATTATATCTCATCTAGGTATATAAAACTTTTTGACCTAATTAGGAAGTCAGACCCTACTCTCTTTTTTTTTCCAAAATAAGGGATTTACACTATAAATAACAATTTCATCCACATATGATGAGCACATACATCACTCGATCGAGCAATAGGCGAAAGCTTTGCAAAAACATACGAGACATGGTTGGCAAGGGTGGTACGTGGTGTGGAGAAGGTGGGTTGAATGAAACTATGGTTGATCCATCCACCACCTTACTCATTATCGGTCTTAATTTAAATCGAAATAAGTTTGAATTATGATAATAGTACTCATAATCATCATTAACTCACTAATTAGCGGATAAAAATATGAAGTATATTTATTTAAGGTTGTAAGACCATCTAGTTCCAACAATTTCTCTAAAATGAAGAAACAAAATATATATTTTTCAAATTATTTTTGCTTCAATTCCAACAGTTTTCTCATTTATAAGAGTTGGAGAATTGAAGAATGTTGTATAATTAGGAAAGCCTCTCTAATTTTTCTGTTGCTTCCTCATTTTAGAGAATGAGATAGAGAATCTGCTGGACTAAAAAAATTATAACGGCCCGGATATAAATATCCGGGATACGTTTCGAAGGTCGGATACCTTCGTTCGGATGTTGCAATTCAGGTACGGGTCGAGGTTTCAAACCTCTAACCAGTCGAAGTCTCAGAAATACAATTTAAACGAAAGTAAAGCGGAAGTACGGTTTAGATACAAAAGTCACGGCAGAGCCGGGTCAAAACCAAAACAAGTGGGTGATTGTCATTTGTCAAGTTAGAATATATTAGCCAGATTCTTCAATTCGCCAAATGATTTCCCCGTCACAGAAGCATGGAGCAACAAGAGCGGTACCTAACACTATCCACGAAGTCAGGCCTGGTGATCGCCTGCGGGTCCTCTGACCGCGCTGAGGCCACATAACATGCCTATGCCTAAATAAAAGATGACTAATGTGGTACAAGATTTAAATCACACTATCATGCCCCTAGTATATATATAATATGCAGAAAAGAACTGTAAAGGGCCCAAGACAATGTCAAGTGGCATATCCCTCTCCTACCTCTGCACCCCTTCCCGTTAGTGCAGAGACTGGACAGTTCGGGCTATAGCATAGCACTCTCTTCGTGGTGGTGCACTTCACCACGGTATCATCATATCATATCATATCTCATCATCATATAATAAATCATGCTCATGCCCGATGGTGCTGGGCTAATCATATCATATCATCTCTTGCCCGATGGTGCTGGGCTATCATATCATGCTCATATCGACTCGATAGACTCAGGGCACCCGATGGGGCTGGGCTACCCTATGACCCTAGCAAAGACTCTAGGACTATTACAGATAACGGCCGTTCTGTTTCAAACACACAAAGTAAACACATGCTCAGTTCAATGCAATCCTAGCATGATACTACATGACATGCTTTAATATGCAACAAAACTACACATTACATGACACATCAGGCAGGAGGTCCAGGTTACTGAGTAAGTCCCGTAGGATACTTACCTGTTGATGCAGAACAGCAAGATAACACAAGCAAGGGCCCAATTGTAAGTCCAAAGCATTCCAAAAGCATTACACACCTATCATCAAGTCATTTCCATAAGCTACCAGACCAACATTCATACACACGAACCAAAGTTCTCAATATTCTCAAAACCGACCGATAGTAAAACCGTTTTCCAAAATCTTCCCGATATGATCAAATCGACCCAAATCATTCTTCAATTAAACCCATTGATAAAATCATACCAACCATATTTTCAAACTCATAAATCCCAAATTAAGTCAACTCATGTTCAAAATAATTGCTCAAATCATACTTGGCCAAATTTTGACATTACCATTTAACTTCAAAATCAATTTCTAAAAATCATGTTATAGGATCATTCCGGCATGTTTCTAAAAATCATATTATATAAATCATTTCTAGAATAATTTATAAAATATACATAATATAACACACTCCAAATAATATTTAAAATATAAGAATCACCAAAAACAAATCCATCTTAGCATCCCACATTTATAAACAACAATACCAATTTACTTTAAAATTCCTAAAACATATACTAAACACCATACAATATCAATATAAGATATATCAAATAATACCACTTTTGAACACTTTTAAAGTAGATAAAATTTCAGAAATATATATATATATTATCCCAAAATTAGAACACCTTATAATATAACATATATGTATATATATCCCAACATAACACATAACCACTTTAACCCAAACCAAACCCGAAATCCCAGTGAAAGGGGATGTGATTCAGTGAAAGGGGAAAGCTCTTCCCTTGGGTTTGAAGAGTTGGAGGAAGGTGAGGCAAGGAGGAAGAGAGGTTCTTCTGTGGGTTTGTCTGGGCACTGATCCAGTAAAAGGAAAGGAAGCAGGGGCCTGATCCTCTTCACCTTGGCGTGGTGAAGGTCTGATGCAATCAGCGTGGGTTCATTTGGCACTTTGCCAAATAGAGGAAGGCAGGGTGTGTTGGAGGAGGGGGAGTAGGTAAGGTGAGGCAGGGGACCTCTTGACAGTAATCCGAGAGGGGGACCCCTAATGTAACAGGAAACCCGAGAGAGAGAGAGAGAGAGAGAGAGAGAGAATAAAGAAAAAGGAAAATAAAATAGGATTACCACAATACCAATCCAAAATTAGCGGAAAAGACTCAAAACCCGCTTGCCCGATCGAATCCCGACTAAATCAAATTAAATAAAATTTAATTTACTAATTACAAGGTAAACGGAATTAAATAAATTTATCAAAACTCGGAACTCGAAGGCGGAATTAAAACCCGTTAGAATCTCGATTCTCAAAACGATGCCGGAATATTTTTAAATCAAACGTACGCTCGAGGACGGGTTTTTCTCACATTTTTACCGATTGAATAAAATAATCATTCATTTACTCAAATATAATAATATAATAATATAAAATACGTTCAGTCCTTACATTTATCCACCTCTAAAAACAAGTCTCGTCCCCGAGACTAAAATCATTTTAAAGCAAAGGAAATGAAGTTTTAAAATCGGTGAGTCCGAGAACCATGTCCAAGGATCTTGTGATCATCTCGGTTGCGTCTTCCGGGATTCTCACAATATCCTAGTCACGGTCGTGACATCTCCAATTGGCCTTGTCAAGTGTGTAATAAGCGCCCTTATCACATCCTTGCTTCGACCTTTCGGAAGTATCACAACTCTAAAAGCATTATAGCGTCTGACTAGGTCTTAGCAAACAATCTATAAGCGCCCCTATACAATGCTTGTATCCACTTCGTGAGACACCATAATGTAAATCCAGTTCGTAAAACCTCAAAGCGTTTTATAAATGAAAAGATTGTCATTGAAACTCTCAACTCCTTTAAAACCCCAAGTTGGCCATTTTTAAAACCGCTCAAAACCTTCAAATCCGATGTTTAATCAAGCAACTTTACACCAAAACAAGTCAATTCCTTTCAAATCAAGATTCCGTCAAAATCTCCCAAACACCAAAACAGCTTCTCGCATACCAATCAATCAAATTCAGAAGGTAGGAGGTGGAATCATCCACCTCTAAGGGCTAATCCCATATTCTCTTCCTAGTTTCCAGAATCATTTTATCATCATTCTCAACTCAATATGCATATAAATAATCAACTCATCGACTCATAACATCATCAACCACCTCTCATATGGCAATCTCAACATCAATCATGATAAACTCAACCAATCGACATCTCAACCGCATAACATGATTACCCATAAAATAAATCATACCATCCTTTCGGAACACGCCAAAAGCAATAACAAAGTCTTAATGTCGTACCATGAGCCATAAAGTATATCTACCTCATACCGAAGGCATCACAAGTGCATCATCGAATTCTCATAAATCACGCAAGCACACTGTAAAGACCGAATGTATTTTTTATATTATTATATTATTATTTTGAGTAATATATTATTATTTTATTCAATCGGTAGAAAATGTGAGAAAACCCGTCCTCGAGCGTAAGTTTGATTTTAAAGACATTCCGACATCGTTTTGAGAATTTAGATTTTAACGGATTTAATTCCGCCTTCGAGCTCCGAGTTTGATAAAATTTATTTAATTCCGTTATCTTATAATTAGTAAATTAAATTTTATTTAAATTCGATTTAGTCGGGATTCGATCGGGCGAGCGGGTTTCGAGATATTGTCGGGTATTCAAAATATCTTGTGGGGACCAATTCTATTTTTTTTTTATCATTTCCCTTTTATTCTCTCTCTCTCTCTCTCTCTCGGCAGCCCCTGCCTTACCTCACACAATTACACACAGCTTGCATTTTGTCCTAGCCTCAACCTCATCTGAAAATTGTGGCCAATTGGTCCCCCCTTCCTCTTTGTATTGAGCCAAGCCAAAGGCTCTCTCCTCCCCTCCCTCTTGACTTGCAGCAACCTAAAAACCCACATACAACACAACCCAAACTCCCTCCTTTCACCTTTGGCTTCCGAAACCGCCACCACGAGACACCACCTTCCTCCTCCTTGTCGTCGTCGTCGTCCAGCTGCTGCAGCAGCTCCTGTTCTTCCTCGCCGTTCATCGTCGCCGACGTCATTCCCTGTTCTTCCATTCCCAAGTTCGATTCTGTTCTTACTCGATTCCGGTTCAAATCTTGTCAAAAACCATTCCTTTTGCTCATCCCTTACTCCTCCTAGGGCTCCTTCCTCGTCAATCGCAGCCGGGAGTCCGCCATTGCAGCCGGAGCTTTCCTCGGAGTCGGAATCGCGCCGTGCCTCGGTAACCCCTCTTACTCCCTCTCCTGTGTGCGCGTTCCATTCTCTCGGTGTGGGTCTTGGTCGGTTTTGTGTGTCGGTCAGTTGGGCAAGGGTTGGGGTTGAAAGGCCGCCGCCGGAGAGGCCAGGGCTCCTCCTTCCTTCCCCTTCCCCCGTCGTTTTAATTCCGGCACCCTGTTTTATTGAATTGAAGAGGGAGGGTTCAAGTGAACCGGGTCCCCATTTTCCTTTTATTTCATGGCCGGTTTAGCCTTAATTCTTCGGTTCATTTAATGCCCCAAATGAGTCCGGGTCTGGGTATCCGGGTATGGGTTGCGGGTCTGGGCTGGGTTTTGATTCGGGTTGGGCTTGGTTTTGGGCTGGCTGGATGGTTTTTTTTTTTTGTTATTGTTATGTTTTATATATATATTGGGTTATGTTAGTTATATATATATGTATGTTATTTTATACATTATTTCTGATTTATTAGGAATATATATATATATATATATTCTGAATTTTTAATATATTTTAAAAAGGTTTTAAAAGTGATATTTATTGATATGGAGTTATAAATATATTTATGGATTGTTTTGAGATTATATGGATAGTAAGTGTTAAATTATTCGAATATTATTATAGTTTTGGAATTTGGTTATGATTATAATATTCTGGAAATTAATCTTTATATATTGTTTATATTGTTTTAAAATAGTATTAATTGGATTATTTATATATGATGCATTTTATGAGGATATGAATATGCGAGTTGGAATTTTAAAAGTGAATTGTTGATTTTGACTTATAAACATGATTTGTGAACGTGAGATTATTTTGATGATTTAGTATTGGAATTTATTTATATAATGTTTGAAATAAAATGCCGGAATGATTTATATAATGTGATTTGGAGAGAGTTGGTTTTAAAGTTAAATGTTTAATGTCGGAATTTGGCCAAGTATGATTTGAGAAAGTATTTTGAACATGAATTGACTTAAATTGGGATTTATGAGTTGAAATATGGTTGGTATGATTTTATCAATGGGTTTGATTGAAAGAATGATTTTGGTCGATTTGATCGTATCGGGAAGATTTTGGAAAACGGTTTTACTATCGGTTGGTTTTGAGGATGTTGAGAACTTGGGTTTGTATGTATGAATGTTGGTCTGGTAGCTTATGGAAATGGCTTGATGATAGGTGTGTATTGCTTTTGGATTGCTTTGGACTTGCATTTGGGCCCTTGCTTGTGTTATCTTACTGTTCTGCATCAACAGGTAAGTATCCTACGGGACTTACTTAGTAACCTGGACCTCCTGCCTGATGTGTCATGTAATGTGTAGTTTTGTTGCATATTAAAGCATGCCATGTAGTATCATGCTAGGATTGCATTGAATTGAGCATGTGTTTACTTTGTGTGTTTGAAACAGAACGGCCGTTATATGTGATAGTCCTAGAGTCTTTGCTAGGGTCATAGGGTAGCCCAGCCCCATCGGGTGCCCTGAGTCTATCGAGTCGATATGAGCATGATGATAGCCCAGCATCATCGGGCATGTTTAATTTATATTTAATTTATGTTATGATGATGATACCGTGGGTGAGTGCACCGCCACGAGGATATGCTATGCTATAGCAACGAACTGGCCAGTCTCTGCACTAACGGGAAGGGGTGCAAAGGTAGGAGAGGGATATGCCACTTGGCATTGTCTTGGGCCCTTTACAGTTCTTTTCCGCATATTATAGGGGCATGATAGTGTGATTTAAATCTTGTACCGCATTAGTCATCTTTTATTTAGGCATAGGCATGTTATGTGGCCTCAGCACGGTCAGAGGACCCGCAAGCGATCACCAGGCCTGACTTCGTGGATAGTGTTAGGTACCGCTCTTGTTGCTCCATGCTTCTGTGACGGGGAAATCTTTTGGCGAATCGAAGAATCCGGCTAATATATTCTAACTTGACAAATGGCAAATCACCCACTTTGGTTTGGTTTTGACCCGGCTCTGCCGTGGCTTTTGTATCTAAATCATATTTCCGCTTTACTTTCGTTAAACTGAACTTATGAAACTTCGAATGATTAGAGGTTTGAAACCTCGACCCGTACCTGAATTGCAACATCCGAACGAAAGTATCCGACCTTCGAAACGTATCCCGGATATTTATATCTGGGCCGTTACAAATTTGGTATCAGAGCCAGGTTGTGCAATTCGGGTAGGGCTGTTATTCAAGTCAAGTAGCTCGGGCTCGGCTCGTGCTCGGCTCGAGCTCGTTCGAATTTAAATACGAGCCGAGTTCGAGCTCATAAACGAGCTCGTCACGAGCTCGAGCTCGAGCCGAGCTTGCTCGTTTTGCTCGTTTTTCCATGGGTATTTACAGTTTTACCCTTAGTTATATATGTAATATGACTTCATTCCACCTCCCTTATTTCCTAACCCTAGTTATAGCAATTCATCCCCCACCTCACTACTCCTGGACGGCGCCCAGATCCCCTCTCCAGATCTGAAAGCAATTGAAGTCCGGCGCCCTTGCCCAGCAACTCCGGCACCCTCGTTGCCCTCTCCGGTCGCCCTCATCTCATTTTGTTTGTCGTTTGCCCTCTCCATGGTAAGCTAGTCTCTCTTTGGCCGCCCTCGTTGACGAATCTCCCCAATTTATTTCTTCCACGGTTGTCCCACTACATCCCCCAACTCTCCTTTGCTCTGCAGGCGACTAGGCGAGTCATGTGATTCGGCTTTCGGCGTCCCGCATCACTCTCCCTTTCTCTCCTTTGCTCTGCTGAGTATCGAATACTCTTGTCCCAGGTATTGTTTCAGTTTTCAATTTCTGTTTTTAATTTCTATAAAACTGAGAATGAGGGTGTGTGTTCTTAAAATATGATGTTTCAATTGATTTTCAGAAAATTGAAAGATGAAATTTAATGTTTTAACTGTACGTGTGTGTGATTTCACATTTGTTTCTATTGGATGATTAGCTTTGTTTATTTCACATTTCAGCTCTTGGCGTGTCTACATCACTACTGCGTTTGTGCACATCAACCCTTGGCTACATCAGTTGCTACTGCGTTATTTTAGCTTTGTTTATTTTGAACTTGTCTGTTTCAAAATTTCTTTGTAATGTTCAAGTTGTGATTGGAAGGATTGTAATTTCAGGATGTGTTTCAAACCTTGTAATGTTCATGACAACATATTGGGTTTCTGAACTTAATAAACAGACAAACCAAAAAATGAGCTCTAAATGAGCAAAACACGGAAAATGAACAAAACTTGCAAACGAGCTCGAGCTCGGCTCGAAAATAATCGAGCCCACGAGCTCGAGCTCGAGCTTGCTTCTCTGCTCGCGAGCCGAGCTTGAACAAAATGTTAAGCTCGGTTCCAAATTGTAAACGAGCCGAGCTTGAGCACCCGCTACTCGAGCTCGTTTGCTCGTATATCAGCCCTAAATTCGGGTACGCAAGGGTCGAGTGTATGTTTTGGAAAACCGCCCATGAATTTCAAAAGATTTGAAAGTATTTTAAAGGGGCAAAATGAATTTAATGTGCCTAACTCAATTGGGCCGAATAAGAACTTGGCTTAAGATAAAAGAGGAGAACCAACTAATAAGGGGTCGAGAGGGTAGAAAAGGCGCTAGACCATCCCTATTGGATGTAGTCGGGAATGGGTAGGCGAAATACTAGCTTGTTCTTTACAGACGGGTCGGGAAGACTCCAAGGAGATCATTGTAATTGTCATTAACTGATTCTATGTTGAGTGCTTGATATGCTAAAGGTTGATTGGTATGTCTTAACTGTTTAATGAATATTGAACGATTTGTGCGAACGGGATAGCGGAAGTACCCTTCTTCTTATATGGTTAAGCTCAACTTTTGTGGAACCGCCCCTTTCCTTATGAACCCTTTTGACAATTCTATCGAGTCTCTTCCGGATGTCAGTGTCTTCCATGGGGAATTGGGTTGGTAAACACATTGTGTCGGGAATCATGATTGAATGTAAGGGTTGTCCGAGAGAGTATTGGAAGATGGTCCTTGATGAAATTCCGAGCTAGAGAGTGAGATGTTTACGAGGTTGTCGTTATCAATTCTTATGACGATCCATCAGTGTCCTCTTGTCACGGAAAATTCGTATCCGAGTCCCACGGGAAAGAGGGGTAATGAATCATTTGGGAAGAGTCAATGTTGCCCTTATTGACTTCTATCGGGTTATCTTGATTGCTCTGTCCATGATTATGTGATTCTATATGCATTACTCCTTGATCAACAGTTTGATCCTTAGTGTGGAATTATGCTTATGTGCTTTAATGTTCATAATGACTATTGTATAGGTTTGAACTATATTTATCGTATCCATATCATCCCGACATGATCTACTTAGTATATTACATTGTCATACTAGGGCACGAATAAACATGTCATATGCTATGAAGTTGTATAATTGATGCCCTCTCTGTGAATAGGTTCATGATAGTGTGATCGACTCTTCCTTATATGAATGTCTCATAAGATGTGCTCTTTAGCATGCTAGCCGATGATGCCTCGATACTTATCGTTCATTTTGTGACAAGAATCTATAGCATGCCCATCTATTCCGAATTCGTCAGATTAACTATTGTCGATTATTTTGCAAGTTAATGCTGTGTGTGTTAGTTGTGTTGAACGGAGAATATGTGTTATAATTGAACCTTGAGGATTGCATGTTTTGTCATATTATGTGTTGATTCGAGCTCATGTCCCCATATTCTAGTCATGTCGCCATGTTGCTTAGACTTGCTCTATACCTCGTTGCGTTTTCCTCTCGTGCCACTATGTCGTTGAGATGCGATTGAATGAACTCTTGCATACCGTCGTATTAACCAGTCAAGTGCATGTATGTACCATATGTTATATTGAGCCATTAGTAACATATAGACCCCTTGGTTGTGACTTGTGTGAATTCTACTTCGCCTACGTTATTGTTGATTCACTCTTGAACTAGGTACCTGATAGTGTGGCTTGTTCCTCTTTCTGTTCTCTTAACATGTTTCACTCGTCCTGATGAGTTTAATGTTGAATTCGATGATTGACTAGCTTTCCGTGATGATCAAACCTAGCATGCTTACATGGTAAAGATGTCTATTACTCTATGATGGCTCTTCGTGCTTGCATGAACCTATGACTTGACACCTCGCATGATCACGCACCACCCTATATCATGATTTTGCATCTGCATGACGCATGAATATCGGAATGAACCTAGTTGAATTACTCTAGTTGTACTCATGTTCGATGTGTGCTATTAGTATCATGTGGAGCTTATGACTTCCAATATGACCCGCTGAATGATTTCATATCATGCTTGTTCTATAATGTGACAACTATTGTACCACACATGTGCTCTATGATGGTTCGTTCGTAGCATTATTATAATCTAACACCCATGATGTTCTTCTTGTTATTTTTGATGATGCCTCATGTTTCGTGAATAATATGTTGAACTCCTCTTAATGACTCTTGTCTATGCTTGTATCACATTATGTATCGCTAGTATCATGTAGGATCTATGCTCCCTAAATGTATCTCGTCGTATGATTACATGTCATCCTTAACTTACTATCTGATCATTGTTGTTAGGTGTGATAGTTACTATGCTGTTCTTATGTGTCCTTGTATGACGCGTCATCCGATTGTTATAATATACCTTGCCATGATATATTTTGACTCATTTGTTGATTTGTATACCATGCTTTTACATTGTTCATATGCATGATGATCGTCATCTTCACTAAATTCCGCTTGACTTCGAATCATATATGATCATTTTTGGTTCCGCCTATCTTGCTCGAAGTTACTAGGCAGATTTGTTTCCATGGAATACTAGAATGTTAGCTTGTTTCACAAACATCAGCGTAATATTGATCGTGTCTTTGATATGAATACAAATGTTGCCCCCGAGATAGGTACATGTTAGTGTGGATTGATGTGATTGATATGCTCCATAATGAATTCATGCTTGTTTGTCACAAGTTGTAATCTAATGGACTCCATAAAGGCATCGTTACTATTCCCGAGTCGGAGTCTTGTCTCTAGTCATGTCGTCTTTAGCTTTGGTCTATTCCGTCTCCGAAAGAAACATTGGGTCGTCCGCTCTTGTCACTCCCCTATCTCCGCTAACTTAGACTCCTACGCATTACCTTGGATGAGCGACCGCATGGAAAAAAGGGATCGGGAAGTCGAATAGCGATAGAGCAGCGCAGCGGAAGCGTGGGCCCATAACCCACGGGCCTCAGGATCGATAATGTCGACGGAACAAGCTCGTTTCGAGGATCACGATTGTTGAGTACGATATGACTTGCAGGTGGGAACGTCCTCTATTCGAATTGCTAACCCTTTCTGAGCTTGTTGATGATGATATTGCACTGACTTGATGTTGAAAGCTGCTTGTTGATGTGATGACTGTTGCTTGATTGTCTGTTGACTATGATGATATGATTCGCTGCCTTGCAATCCTAATGTGCCTTGATGACCTAATGTGATGCTACTCTGAGATGCCAAGCATGATCTAAATTCCTTGCCTATAATGTGAACTGCAAATGCTGAGAATCTGAATTGTTTATTAGATGTGGTTATGACGAGATGTGCTAGCTTGACTTGAGTAGGTTCATATATGATGTTTTGCAATACTTATTGAGCATGACAATAGATTGAGACTTTAAAAACACAGTTGCAATGCTTAATGATGAGCTAATGATGCTATTGATAAATGCTGATTGATATGATGTAGTCCTTCTGTGTAATAATGTTAATGATTGCTTCTTCTCGAAAACATGTGAGTGGGGTCCCTTGGTAGAATGGTTAGAGAGCGGTTAAGGAAATTGAGTGATTGGTATGACGCGATGGCTTTCTTGATTATGTGATTTATTGATATGTACTGGCATGATGTTAGATAGCAACCATGATAAACCTGTATGGCATGATATTACATGTTGATATGCAATACTGAGTTAAATTGGTAGTGACAACTATGAATCATGAGATGATGATACGTTGTTATGTGAAAGCATGATGTTATCCTATATGGTTGATAAGCCTGATTATGAATAGGTAAGTGATGAATATGACTTGATCATAGGTATGACTTATGTGTATATATAAGATGATGGCGCATGACTGCTATTAATCGTTATATGACATTGTGATGAGCTAAGAAGATGCTCGGAAAGCATGATGACATTTTGATGTTGATATACTGTTGATCTTCCCTTTTTGGTTGAATCTTAATAGCATGATTTTGTTGGATTGATGTGATAATATGTTATGATAATGCTGGATAGAGATTGGATAGGATGACTATGTGAATTTATGCTTTACGTGAGATCCCTTGTTATGACTGGTTCCACTAGTGTGCGATGTTGAGATGCGATCGTGAGATTTGACTAGAAGTAGTGTACTGACTCCATGACACCTAACCTCTTTGATCTCTTGACATGTGTGCTTGCGTGATTTATGAGAATTCGATGATGCACTTGTGATACCTTCGGTATGAGGTAGATATACTTTATGGCTCATGGTATGACATTAAGACTTTGTTATTGCTTTTGGCGTGTTCTGAAAGAATGGTATGATTTATTTTATAGGTAATCATTTTACACGGTTGAGATGTCGATTGGTTGAGGTTATCATGATTGATGTTGAGATTGCCATATGAGAAGTGGTTGATGATGTTATGAGTCGATGAGTTGATTTACTTACGTGCATGTTGAGTTGAGGATGATGATAAAAGATTCTGGAAACTAGGAAGAGAATATGGGATTAGCCCTTAGAGGTGGATGACTCCGCCTCCTACCTTCTGAATTTGATTGATTGGTATGCGAGAAGCTGTTGTGGTGTTTGGGAGATTTTGACGGAATCTTGATTTGAAAGGAATTGACTTGTTTTGGTGTAAAGTTGCTTGATTAAACATCGGATTTGAAGATTTCGAGCGGTTTTAAAAATGGCCAACTTGGGGTTTTAAAGAAATTGAGAGTTTCAATGATTTGGATGACAACCTTTCCCTTTACAAAGCGCTTTGAGAATTTACGAAATGGATTTACATTATGACGTCTCACGAAGTGGATACAAGCATTTTATAGGGGCGCTTATAGATTGCTTGCTAAGACCTAGTCGGACGCTATAATGCTTTTAGAGTTGTGGTACTTCCGAAAAGTCGAAGCGAGGATGTAATAAGGGCGCTTATTACACACTCGACAAGACCAATTGGAGATGTCACGACCGTGACTAGGATGTTGTGAGAATCTCAGTAGACGCAACCGAGACGATTACAAGATCCTCGGACATGGTCCTCGGACTCACCGATTTTAAAACTTCATCCCCATTGTTTTAAATGATTTTAGTCTCGGGGACGAGACTTGTTTTTAGAGGTGGATAAATGTAAAGACCGAATGTATTTTTTATATTATTATATTATTATTTTGAATAATATATTATTATTTTATTCAATCGGTAAAAAATGTGAGAAAACCCGTCCTCGAGCGTAAGTTTGATTTTAAAGACAATCCGGCATCGTTTTGAGAATTTAGATTTTAACGGATTTAATTCCGCCTTCGAGCTCCGAGTTTGATAAAATTTATTTAATTCCGTTATCTTATAATTAGTAAATTAAATTTTATTTAAATTCTATTTTTTATCATTTCCCTTTTATTCTCTCTCTCTCTCTCTCTTTCTCTCTCTCTCTCGGTAGCCCCTGCCTTACCTCACACAATTACACACACACAGCTTGCATTTTGTCCTAGCCTCAACCTTATCTGAAAATTGTGGCCAATTGGTCCCCCCTTCCTCTTTGTATTGAGCCAAGCCAAAGGCACTCTCCTCCCCTCCCTCTTGACTTGCAGCAACCCAAAAACCCACACACAACACAACCCAAACTCCCTCCTTTCACCTTTGGCTTCCGAAACCGCCACAACCAGACACCACCTTCCTCCTCCTTGTCGTCGTCGTCGTCTAGCTGCTGCAGCAGCTCCTGTTCTTCCTCGCCGTTCATCGTCGCCGACGTCGTTCCCTGTTCTTCCATTCCCAAGTTCGATTATGTTCTTACTCGATTCCGGTTCAAATCTTGTCAAAAACCATTCCTTTTGCTCATCCCTTACTCCTCCTAGGGCTCCTTCCTCGTCAATCGCAGCCGGGAGTCCGCCATTGCAGCCGGAGCTTTCCTCGGAGTCGGAATCGCGCCGCGCCTCGGTAACCCCTCTTACTCCCTCTCCTGTGTGCGCGTTCCATTCTCTCGGTGTGGGTCTTGGTCGGTTTTGTGTGTCGGTCAGTTGGGCAAGGGTTGGGGTTGAAAGGCCGCCGCCGGAGAGGCCAGGGCTCCTCCTTCCTTCCCCTTCCCCCGTCGTTTTAATTCCGGCACCCTGTTTTATTGAATTGAAGAGGGAGGGTTCAAGTGAACCGGGTCCCCATTTTCCTTTTATTTCATGGCCGGTTTAGCCTTAATTCTTCGGTTCATTTAATGCCCCAAATGAGTCCGGGTCTGGGTATCCGGGTATGGGTTGCGGGTCTGGGCTGGGTTTTGATTCGGGTTGGGCTTGGTTTTGGGCTGGCTGGATGGTTTTTTTTTTGTTGTTGTTGTTGTTATGTTTTATATATATATTGGGTTATGTTAGTTATATATATATGTATGTTATTTTATACATTATTTCTGATTTATTAGGAATATATATATATATATTCTGAATTTTTAATATATTTTAAAAAGGTTTTAAAAGTGATATTTATTGATATGGAGTTATAAATATATTTATGGATTGTTTTGAGATTATATGGATAGTAAGTGTTAAATTATTCGAATATTATTATAGTTTTGGAATTTGGTTATGATTATAATATTCTGGAAATTAATCTTTATATATTGTTTATATTGTTTTAAAATAGTATTAATTGGATTATTTATATATGATGCATTTTATGAGGATTTGAATATGCGAGTTGGAATTTTAAAAGTGAATTGTTGATTTTGACTTATAAACATGATTTGTGAACGTGGGATTATTTTGATGATTTAGTATTGGAATTTGTTTATATAATGTTTGAAATAAAATGCCGGAATGATTTCTATAATGTGATTTGGAGAGAGTTGGTTTTAAAGTTAAATGTTTAATGTCGGAATTTGGCCAAGTATGATTTGAGAAAGTATTTTGAACATGAATTGACTTAAATTGGGATTTATGAGTTGAAAATATGGTTGGTATGATTTTATCAATGGGTTTGATTGAAAGAATGATTTTGATCGATTTGATCGTATCGGAAAGATTTTGGAAAACGGTTTTACTATCGGTTGGTTTTGAGGATGTTGAGAACTTGGGTTTGTATGTATGAATGTTGGTCTGGTAGCTTATGGAAATGGCTTGATGATAGGTGTGTATTGCTTTTGGATTGCTTTGGACTTGCATTTGGGCCCTTGCTTGTGTTATCTTGCTGTTCTGCATCAACAGGTAAGTATCCTACGGGACTTACTCAGTAACCTAGACCTCCTGCCTGATGTGTCATGTAATGTGTAGTTTTGTTGCATATTAAAGCATGCCATGTAGTATCATGCTAGGATTGCATTGAATTGACCATGTGTTTACTTTGTGTGTTTGAAACAGAACGGCCGTTATCTGTGATAGTCCTAGAGTCTTTGCTAGGGTCATAGGGTAGCCCAGCCCCATCGGGTGCCCTGAGTCTATCGAGTCGATATGAGCATGATGATAGCCCAGCACCATCGGGCATGTTTAATTTATATTTAATTTATGTTATGATGATGATAACGTGGGTGAGTGCACCACCACGAGGATCTGCTATGCTATAGCAACGAACTGGCTAGTCTCTGCACTAACGGGAAGGGGTGCAGAGGTAGGAGAGGGATATGCCACTTGGCATTGTCTTGGGCCCTTTACAGTTCTTTTCCGCATATTATAGGGGCATGATAGTGTGATTTAAATCTTGTACCGCATTAGTCATCTTTTATTTAGGCATAGGCATGTTATGTGGCCTCAGCGCGGTCAGAGGACCCACATGCGATCACCAGGCCTGACTTCGTGGATAGTGTTAGGTACCGCTCTTGTTGCTCCATGCTTCTGTGACGGGGAAATCTTTTGGCGAATCGAAGAATCCGGCTAATATATTCTAACTTGACAAATGGCAAATCACCCACTTTGGTTTGGTTTTGACCCGGCTCTGCCGTGGCTTTTGTATCTAAATCATATTTCCGCTTTACTTTCGTTAAACTGAACTTATGAAACTTTGAATGATTAGAGGTTTGAAACCTCGACCCGTACCTGAATTGCAACATCCGAACGAAGGTATCCGACCTTCGAAACGTATCCCGGATATTTATATCCGGGCCGTTACACACACATGTCAAGAGATCAAAGAGGTTAGGTGTCATGGAGTCAGTACACTACTTCTAGTCAAATCTCACGATCGCATCTCAACATCGCACACTAGGGGAACCAGTCATAACAAGGAATCTCCTTTAAAGCATAAATTCACATAGTCATCCTATCAAATTTCTATCCAGCATTATCATAACAGATTGTCACATCAACCATTAATACTTGCAAGGTTAGCCATAACGAAATTTCATCATAAGTCAACGAAACAGAACTACTTATCAATACATCAATCTAAACAAAATCATGCTATTAAGATTAAATCACAAGGGAAGATCAAGCAGTATATCAACATCGAATTGTCAACATGCTCTCCAGACATCATCTTAGCTCATCACAATGCCTTATAATGATCATTAGCAGCCATGCACCATCATCTCATATATGCACATAAGTGATATTCATGCTCCAAGTCATATTCATCACTTACTTATTCATAATCATGCTTATCAACCATATAGTATAACGTCATGCTTTCACATAACAACGTATCATCATCTCATGATTTATACAACACATTATAACATGCTTTTAGAACAACATAGTAGGATAGCAATGGATCATTATATCATGTTCATAGTTGTCACTACCAATTTTAACTTAGTCTTGCATATCAACATGTAATATCATGCCATACAGGTTTATCATGGTTGCTATCTAACATCATGCCAGTACATACTAATAAATCACATAATCAAGAAGACCCTCACATTATACCAATCACTCAATTTCCTTAACCGCTCTCTAACCATTCTACCAAGGGACCTCACTCACATGTTTCATGGACATTATTACACAGAAGGACTACATCATATCAATCAACATTTATCAATAGCATCATTAGCTCATCATTAGGCATTGCAACTGCGTTTAAAGTCTCAATTTACTGTCATGCTCATCAAGTATTGCAAAACATCATATATGAACCTAATCAAGTCAAGCTAGCTCACCTCGTCATAACCACATCTAATAAACAGTTCAGATTCTCAGCATTTGCAGTTCACATTATAGGCAGGGAATTTAGATCATGCTTGGCATCTCAGAGTAGCATCACATTAAGTCATCAAGGCGCATTAGGATTGTAAGGCATCGAATCATATCATCATAGTCAACAGACAATCAAGCAACAGTCATCACATCATCAAGCAGCTTTCAACATCAAGTCAGTGCAATATCACCATCAACAAGCTCAGAAAGGGTTAGCAATTCGAATAGAGGACGCTCCCACCTGCAAGTCATATCGTACTCAATAATCGCAATCCTCGAAGCGAGCTTGTTCCGTCGACATTGTCGATCCTGAGGCTCGTGGGTTATGGGCCCACGCTTCCGCTGCGCTGCTCTATCGCTATTCGACTTCCCGATCCCTGTTCCATGCGATCGCTCGTCCAATGTAACGCGTATGAGTTCAAGTTAGCGGAGATAGGGGAGTGACAAGGGCGGACGACCCAATGTTTCTTTCAGAGACGGAATAGACCAAAGCTAAAGACGACATGACTAGAGACAAGACTCCGACTCGGAAATAGTAACGATGCCCTTAAGAAAGTCTATTAGGTTACGATTGTGACAGCACGCACGAATTCATTATGGAGCATATCAATCACATCGATCCACACTAACATGTACCTATCTCGGGGCAACATTCACATTTATATCAAAGACACAATCAAGTCCTACGCTGATGTTTGTGAAACAAGCTAACATTCTAGTATTCCATGGATGCAGATGAGTCTAGCAATCTAGGCAAGTTATGCGGAGCCAACAATAATCATGCACGATTCGAAGTCACGCGGGATTTAATGAAGATAACGAGCATCATGTATATGAACAATGTAGGAACATGGTATACACATCAACAATTGAGTCCAAATATATCATGGCAAGGTATATTATAACAATCAGATGAAGCGTCATACGAGAACACATAAGAGTAGCATAGTATGTATCACATATATGAACAGTGCACGAGTTTGGTGTATGCATCATACAAGATCATATAAGGGCAACATAGTAACTACCTCATCTGACACAATGATCATATACTAGGTCAAGCATGGCACGTAATCATATGACGAGATACATTTAAAGAGCATGGGTCCTACATGATACTAGCGATACATAATGCGATACAAGCATAGTCCAAAGTCATTTAGAGAGGTTCAATATGATATTCACGAAACATGAGGCATCATCAAAAGTAACAAGATGGACATCACGGGTGCTAGATTATAATCATGTTAGGAATAAATCATCAGGGGGCACATAAAATGGTACAATAACTGTCACATTATAAAACAAGCATGACATGTAATCATTCAGCAGGTCATATTGGAAGTCATAAGCTCCACATGATACTAATAGCACACATCGAACATGAGTAAAACTAAAGTAATTCAACTAGGTTCATTCCGATATTCATGCGTCATGTATTTGCAAAATCAGGATATAGAGTGATGTGTGATCAAGCGAGGTGTCCAATCATACATTCATGCAAGCACAAGAGAATATCATGGGGTAATAGACATTTTAACCATGTAAGCATGCTAGGTTTAACCATCATGGAAAGCTAGTCAATCATCAAATTCAACATTAAGCTAATCAGGACGAGTGAAACATGTCAAGGGAACGGAAAGAGGAAAGAGCCACACTATCAGGGACCTAGCTCAAGAGAGAATCGGCAATAATGCAGGCAAGGCACAAATTCACACAAGTCACAACCAAGGGTCCTGCATGATACTAATGGCTCAGCATGACATGTGATACATACATGTATTTAGTTGATTAACAGACAATATGCGAGAATTCAATCACTACTATTCCAACGATATAGTAACATGAGAGGAACATAACGATGTATAAAGAAAGTCTGAGTAACGGGCAATATGACGAGGATATTGGAACATGAGTTCAAATCAGCACATACTCGGAGGAAACATGCATTCTCAAGACTCAATTATGCCACATATTCTCCACTCAATGCAAGGAACACACAACACCATCATATGCAGAGTAATCCACAATAGTTAATCTGACAACCACAAAATAGATGGGCGTGCTATAGGTTCTTGTCACAGAAGGAATGATAGGCATCAAGGTGTCATCGGCGAGCATGCTAAGGAGAATATCTTACGAGCATTCATGTAAGGTAGAGTCGATCACACTATCATGGACCTAATTCAGAAGAAGCAACAATCATATAGACTTATATCATGTGGTTCATGTTTTCGATCAATCATACGATCAATATGCCAAGTAAACATGCTATAACAACATACAATCATGATAGAGGGCAAGACACAACACGAGACTTAAGCAATATGACCAGCATGGATACAGGGTGTCATACAACCACGAATTTACATTAAGGATCATCATCACAGGTACTGAGGGTTACGTAGCATACAAGGCATGTCGACATGAAATTATAACATGTATCTATCAAGTAAGGGACTCACTATATCATGATACTAGCACCGAACTATCACACTATCATGAACCTATTCACAGGAAGGACATCAATTAGACGACATCCTAGCATATGACATATTTATTCGTTCGCTAGTATGTCAATGCAATATACTAAGTAGATCATGTCGGGATGATATGAATATGATAAATGTAGCTCAAACCTATACAATAGTCATTATGAACATTAAGTCACATAAGTACAACTTCACACTAAGGATCAATTTTAGGTCAAGGAGTAGTACCATATAGTATCACGCAATAATGGACAGAGCAATCAAGATAACCCGATAGAGATCCATAAGAGCAACATTGACCTTCCCCAACTGACTCATTACCCATCTTTCCCGTGGGACTCGGATACGAATTTTTCATGACAAGAGGACACTGATGGATCGTCACAAGAATTGATAAGGACAGCCTCGTAAACATCTCACTCTCTAACCCGGAATTTCATCAAGGACCGTCTTCCAATACTCTCCCAAACAACCTCTATATTCAATCATGATTCCCGACACCATGTGTTCACCAACCCAATTCCCGTGGAAGACCGATATTCGAAGGGAGGACTTGATTGAATTGTCAAAAGGGTTCATAAGGAAAGGGACGGTTCCACAAAAGCTGAGCTTACCATATAAGAAGGAGAAGGGTACTCCCGCTATCCCGTTCGCACAGATCGTCCAATATTCATTCAATAATTAGGTCATACCAATCAAATCTTTAACATATCAAGCACTCAACATAGAATCAGTTAATGGCAATTATAACGACCTCCTTGGAGTCTTCCCGACCCATCTGTAAAGAACAAGCTAGTATTTCGCCAACCCATTCCCGACTACATCCAATAGGGATGATCTAGCGCCTTTTCTACCCACTCGATCCCTTATTAGTTGGTTCTCCTCTTTTATCATAAGCCAAGTTCATATTTAGTCCAATTGAGTTAGACATATTAAGTTCATTTTGCCCCTTTAAAACGCTTTCAAATCTTTCGAAATCCATGGGCGGTTTTCCAAAACATACACCCGACCCTTGCGTACCCGAATTGCACAACCTAGCTCTGATACCAACTTTGTAACGGTCCGGATATAAATATCCGGGATACGTTTCGAAGGTCGGATACCTTCGTTCGGATGTTGCAATTCAGGTACGGGTCGAGGTTTCAAACCTCTAATCAGTCGAAGTCTCAGAAATACAATTTAAACGAAAGTAAAGCGGAAGTACGGTTTAGATACAAAAGCCACGGCAGAGCCAGGTCAAAACCAAAACAAGTGGGTGATTGTCATTTGTCAAGTTAGAATATATTAGCCGGATTCTTCAATTCGCCAAATGATTTCCCCGTCACAGAAGCATGGAGCAACAAGAGCGGTACCTAACACTATCCACGAAGTCAGGCCTGGTGATCGCCTGCGGGTCCTCTGACCGCGCTGAGGCCACATAACATGCCTATGCCTAAATAAAAGATGACTAATGCGGTACAAGATTTAAATCACACTATCATGCCCCTAGTATATATATAATATGCAGAAAAGAATTGTAAAGGGCCCAAGACAATGCCAAGTGGCATATCCCTCTCCTACCTCTGCACCCCTTCCCGTTAGTGCAGAGACTGGCCAGTTCGGGCTATAGCATAGCACTCTCTTCGTGGTGGTGCACTTCACCACGGTATCATCATATCATATCATATCTCATCATCATATCATATCTCATCATCATATCATAAATCATGCTCATGCCCGATGGTACTGGGCTAATCATATCATATCATATCATATCATATCATATCATCTCTTGCCCGATGGTGTTGGGCTATCATATCATGCTCATATCGACTCGATAGACTCAGGGCACCCGATGGGGCTGGGCTACCCTATGACCCTAGCAAAGACTCTAGGACTATCACAGATAACGATCGTTCTGTTTCAAACACACAAAGTAAACACATGCTCAGTTCAATGCAATCCTAGCATGATACTACATGGTATGCTTTAATATGCAACAAAACTACACATTACATGACACATCAGGCAGGAGGTCCAGGTTACTGAGTAAGTCCCGTAGGATACTTACCTGTTGATGTAGAACAGCAAGATAACACAAGCAAGGGCCCAATTGTAAGTCCAAAGCATTCCAAAAGCATTACACACCTATCATCAAGTCATTTCCATAAGCTACCAGACCAACATTCATACACACGAACCAAAGTTCTCAATATTCTCAAAACCGACCGATAGTAAAACCGTTTTCCAAAATCTTTCCGATACGATCAAATCGACCCAAATCATTCTTCAATTAAACCCATTGATAAAATCATACCAACCATATTTTCAAACTCATAAATCCCAAATTAAGTCAACTCATGTTCAAAATAATTGCTCAAATCATACTTGGCCAAATTTTGACATTACCATTTAACTTCAAAATCAATTTCTAAAAATCATGTTATAGGATCATTCCGGCATGTTTCTAAAAATCATATTATATAAATCATTTCTAGAATAATTTATAAAATATACATAATATAACACACTCCAAATAATATTTAAAATATAAGAATCACCAAAAACAAATCCATCTTAGCATCCCACATTTATAAACAACAATACCAATTTACTTTAAAATTTCTAAAACATATATTAAACACCATACAATATCAATATAAGATATATCAAATAATACCACTTTTGAACACTTTTAAAGTAGATAAAATTTCAGAAATATATATATATATATATATATATATATATATATATATATATATATATATATATATTATCCCAAAATTAGAACACCTTATAATATAACATATGTGTATATATATCCCAACATAACACATAACCACTTTAACCCAAACCAAACCCGAAATCCCAGACCCAACTCGAGCCCAGCAACCTAAATAAAAGAAGGATCAGGCCCATAAAGAATAGGCCCAAAAAACCCAGCCCAGAAATCAGAAATTAAAAAAAAGGAGGGGGGCCCACCGCTGCTGCGTGGCAGGTGATGTGGCAAGATGGGACCGGGACCCACTTTCCCTTTCTTCTTCCTCCCTCTGTCGACAGAACGGGAGAACAGGGGAGCACAGCCGCGGCGCTCAGGAAACGGAGGAGAAGAAGGAAGGGTGCCCCCGGCGGCGGCGGAGCGGGGCTCCGACCACCCGACCCAGCCACTCCGACACTCCCACACACAGGAAGAAGGAAGAGGGAGAGAGAAGAGGCTACTGAGGGCCTTCACGTCGCCGGAATACAAGCTCGGAAGCGGCGTTCGGGGCTCGTCGAGGGTGGCTTCTCACCGGAATCCACCTAGGAGGGCGGAGGGGGTGTCAAGGGAGGAACCTTTCTTAGTTTAAAGGTGAAAGGAAGAGAAAAGGAGGGGAGCCGAGGTGCTTTACCGTTTGAATCGAAAACAGGGCGAGGGAGGTCGGGGCGGCGCTCCGCCTGCTGCGGCGGCTACTGGGGGATCCGAGGTGGTGTCGGAGGAGCCTCTACAGCCAAACCTTTGTGGGAGGGGGGAAGCAAAAGAAGGAGAAACGGGTGCCTCACTTTCGGCAAAACAGGGGAGGTAAAGGGCTTGCGGCTTCAGCGCAGAGGAAGCAGGGGGGGTGTGAGGGGCGACGTCAATGAGCTAGGGAGGAGGTAGTGGTGGAACGGAGGTGGTGGTGATGTGATTCAGTGAAAGAGGAAAGCTCTTCCCTTGGGTTTGAAGAGTTGGAGGAAGGTGAGGCAAGGAGGAAGAGAGGTTCTTCTGTGGGTTTGTCTGGGCACTGATCCAGTAAAAGGAAAGGAAGCAGGGGCCTGATCCTCTTCACCTTGGCGTGGTGAAGGTCTGATGCAATCGGCGTGGGTTCATTTGGCACTTTGCCAAATAGAGGAAGGCAGGGTGTGTTGGAGGATGGGGAGTAGGTGAGGTGAGGCAGGGGACCTCTTGACAGTAATCCGAGAGGGGGACCCCTAATGTAACAGGAAACCCGAGAGAGAGAGAGAGAATAAAGAAAAGGGAAAATAAAATAGGATTACCACAATACCAATCCAAAATTAGCGGAAAAGACTCAAAACCCGCTCGCCCGATCGAATCCCGACTAAATCAAATTAAATAAAATTTAATTTACTAATTACAAGGTAAACGGAATTAAATAAATTTATCAAAACTCGGAACTCGAAGGCGGAATTAAAATCCGTTAGAATCTCGATTCTCAAAACGATGCCGGAATGTTTTTAAATCAAACGTACGCTCGAGGACGGGTTTTTCTCACATTTTTACCGATTGAATAAAATAATCATTCATTTACTCAAATATAATAATATAATAATATAAAATATGTTCAGTCCTTACAAAAACGTCTTAAAATTCCACAAAAACTCCAAAATCTCTAAAATGGAAAATATGTTAGAGATGCTCTAAAGTTGTAATAATAAGAGCACCTCAACAACTTTTCCATTTTAGGTATTTATCATTCTTGGAGAATTTTAATTTTTTTTAATTTTTTTTAACATATTATATAGCTCATTCGAGAAACAACGAGATTTTTTCAAATCTCTAGCATTATTTAAAACTAAATATTTTTTAAAATCTTTAAAGAATAAATAATTTAAATAATATGTTTTTTATTTCCCTGTTTAAAAAAATAGGCTAAATTACATAAAACCACCCTAAATATAATCTTTTTCATTTAACCACCCACTATAATCTAAATTACATAAAACCACCCATTAAAAGGGTCTGTCAACAAAACACCACCCAAATGAAAATATCTGTTAGAAATTTATTGAAATGACTAAAATACCCTTACATATTAATCAAATTTTCAAATGATTGCCCCTTATTAACCTTACATATACCTATATTAGAAAATTAGAAAATTCAAATTTCTGCTCAAACCATTTGTAAATGTACAAACCTTTAAATTAAAGCATTATTGAATGAATCTACAAAAATGAATCTCAAATGAATCTATAAAAATGAGCTAATAAGAGCATGTTATTTCTTATGTTTCTTGATACTATTGAATCATAACAAAGTGGGACTGTTTGCGAACTCAAACTCCATATAACTAACTGATTGAATGATACATCTCTCTTTATTAATACATCTTCAAAACAACAAATAAAGAATACACCCTTAAACCGACCTAGAATTGAGCCCACATTTTCTTTTTTCAAAAATCAGTCCTCCCCAATCAATACAGTAAAATAAACAAGTACCGGTGCAAATCTTCTACATCACCCCTACTCCCCTCCCTACACCACAAAAATATTTTAACATATATTTTATCTTAAAAAAATTTAAAAAAATATATTTATATTACTAACATCTATTTTTATACATTTATAATATTTTATTTTGAAAAATCATGTTTTACCATTTTTAAAAATTAAAAAGGCAATATTTAACAAAATACAATTATTAAAAATTTTAAAACATGATTTTTTTAAAATAAAATTTTATAAATATATAAAAATAGATGTTAGTAATATAAATATAATTTTTTTAATTTTTTTAAGACAAAATATATGTTAAAATATTTTTGTGATGTAGGGAGGGGAGTATATGGGTGTTGTAGGGGATCTCATCTGAACAAGTACAATCAATCTTTAGATTTATAGGTTCTAACTAGTTGACGGTCCCGTGCTATGCACGGGTTTACTTTTTAAAAATGTTAATAAAATTTGATACTATATATTCCATATAAACAATAATTTATTTTAAACGTATTAATTTATATAGTTTCAGCCTTGTAATTTTAACGATTTATTTCATTAGTGACTCCAAATAACATGGAGTACTTATTATAGGAAGCAAGTTAATTTTAACGGTGTATTTCATCAGTAACTCTATATAACATGGAATACTTGTTATAGGAAGCAAGTTTGAAAAACTTATTTTATTTTATAATTTTAGTTTTTTCTTATATATATAAATCTAATTATTTTATATTTTTATCCAATACTATCATATTTTCTCAAATAAATTAAATTAATCTACATTTATCCATTTGTCATATACCTAAATAATATTTACTCCAATTATTATATCTGTATAAAATATAAATATTATTATTTTAATTTTCTTCTTTTATTTACATTACCCACTTAATTATTCAAATAAGTTTCTTCAAATTTTATTTCTAGCTAGTTTTTTTTATATTGGTTTACTTATTATTTTACTAGTATTGTTACCCGCGCGGTTGCGCGTTTTGCTAATAAATTATATTTTATTATATTAATTATACTAAAATATTATATTAGATTATTAATTGAAGTGACTCATAAAAATAAAACCAAATTGACGTGACTCAAAAAAATATAAAACTATATATAAATATATTATATTCAATTTGATCTAAGTGGTAGAATAATTGATCAAATATTCCTTCTTCATATTTTAGAATCTTGATGGCATGATACATATTTATATATTTAAAAAATCTAATGTAATATAATAAAATAAAATAATCTATCTATAATGCTATATAAAATAATCAAATCGTTCAATCTAATATAGTGCTCTGTAGAATTTTTGTCATTCATTCTATCTTTTTAGATGAAATTGATATATTTTTATAAATATTCAACTTTATATCTTAATTAGGTAGAAAACTTATCTCTAGTGTTATCTTTTTTAGCCACGTCATTAATAACGTAATATAATTTTTCCATCTCAATTAATGATCCGACCTATTTTTATTACGTAGGGGATCAAAGAATATATATCCAATAGTGCAAAATGCTCACCGATACTTGGTAGATTGTATAAAAATATTATTTTCGACCCAATTTTTTTTAAAAATATTGTTATAAAATTTCAACTTTTGAATAAAAAATTCAAAAGGAATAATTAGAAAAAAAATTCGTATAAAACTAAAAACATACCTTGGGAGAGTACGTAACAAAATAAATGAAAAATATTGTTATAAAAATTTAAAAGCAATAATTAAAAAAACATATAAAACTAAAAACATATCTTAGAAGAAACACTTAAGTAAATAAAGGGTGGATCATTTTTTCTAAAAAAATAAAAATAAAAATAAAAATGTTCCTATCTCAAAGCACGTAAGTAAATAAAGGAGGGATCAATTTTTCTAAATAAAAAAAAAATCAAAAACTTCTTATCTTAATAACTAACCTAATATCGTATCAATCCAAAATATGACACATATGCGATATTAATTGATGTAGATAAAAAAAAAAGATAACACCATTTTAATCCAGAATATGACACGTATGCAAAAATAATCCCGTTTTAATCCAGAAAATTCCACGTATGCGAATCGCACCAGAGCCCGTTTCTAGCCTCTGTTTTAGTATATTATATAGATATACATATAGATATAGATAATAAAATTGTTAATAATAATATGTTTTAGTACGTATTATATAAACAATCTTAATTATCAAACCTATACATAATAATTACTTATATATTTTTTAAATGTTAAATTATCAAAAGATACGGAGTATAATAAAGGTCTTATATAAGTTGACAAAAGATTGTTTATCTAATACTACGTAATACAATTGAACGATTTAATAACTTTAAATCTAAAAGAGTAGTTTAATATATATGAATTTACATCAAATTCAAAATAAACCTTCGAAACTACAACTATAGTAGATTTAGATTTGGCGTTTTTTTATAGATAAACATTGACATTTTTTTAATATAATTATCAATATTTTACAAAAATAATATTGGATAGATTATTTGATTTAAAAAGATAAGTTTTTTACCTAATTATATTAGTTTATTAATTGATGTGGCCCAGAAATATAATACCACTTTAATCCAGAAAATGACATGTAAGCAAAAATAATCCCGCTTTAATCCAGAAAATTCCATGGACGCGAGATCGCACCAGAGGCCGTTTCAGGCCTCTGCTTTAGTATTTTATATATAGATTCTTGCAATTTTCTTCTGTGATTTACATTACTCAATTGATTACTAGCTCAGTAACCCACACCTTGTGCGGTTTTTTTTAAGATAACTCAATTATTGAATATTTGATTTTTATCTTCTTGTTTAGTTGTTTTCTTTTTTTGAAAAAAAAAGTTAGTTGTGTATATGAGGTATTCACGTAATTGAAAAATTCATTTTGTAGATTGACTCTCGCCAATTGATAAGTTCAAAGATTCTCATTTTCTATTTAACTACTTCAATATATAGCTTTAACAATAAAATGAGAATAGTCATTATATAATTCTTGCATTACATGATTTTTTTTATAAAATAATATTATTCGTACGTAACACACTGGTGATGTCATGATTTTTTAGAGTATTAATAATTACGGTTTTTCTAATCTATACCCTTAGGGCATTACAAAGAAGCAAAAATGTAAACATTTTAAAATAGAAGCAATATGCTATACATCAAAGCAATATATATCATTTAAAAAAAGAGGTGCCCAATCTTAAATGTTGATTCAGAATCTTTTAATGGCCTGGATTTTGAATGATGACCCGAAATTAGAAATAAATTTTAGTGAGTATAATATTAAATACCTTTAAAGCAAAGAATGAAATTAAAGATGAATGAATATAACGAAAAATTACAAATCTGCATAGGTTGATAATATATACAACGTTGCCCGAAGATGAGATGAGCGATATTTATACTGAAAATAAATAGGATTAAAGATATTATAAATCTTTTTAAAATTTTAAAGAAAAATAAGTAAATTATCATATCTTAACTAATTTGCATTTGTTAAGATTTGGTCAAAATATTACTATAAACAATAAAAGAATCAATACTTAATTAGGATAAGATTTGTTAAGATTTTTTTATTAATAAATTAATTAAATGAATGAAGTGGTTAATGAGATTTTTAAAATAACTTAATTACTACTAATTTAAAATGCCTACATTAAAGGAGAAGTCGCCACATGGCGTAAGCGACTTCTCCTTTAGTATTATATACTATTGATTTTGAATCAGGTGATTGTCTCAAACAATAAATTTCCTTAATTTCTAGAGTTAGAGATTTTGGAAGATTTTGTTTGTGTGAAGTGTCGATGCGTCCACCTTCACGCCGAAACACACCAGGACAGTCTCAATTGGAAGTACCTTTAGATTAACAATATGAACTTGTGCCGAAACACGCCAGGACAGCAAGGCGGCGGCCGTCGCATGGACAGTGCCGAAACACACCTTCACGCCGAGGTCTAGGAAGAGGAGATCAAAGGCGGCGAGGTGCTGAAGGAGCCGATCCCGAACGTCAGCGACTGAGAATGCAAAAACCAAAGCGGATAGGGAGGTGGCGGAAGGTAGACGGTGGTCGGATCTAGGCTGGTTGGGCGGGTTCAAAGGTGGCGGCGGGGCTAGGGTTCGAATTCAGTTTTAGAGGGAGGGAGAGAGGAGGCATCATGTCTCACTTCTTCCATAAAAAGATAACGGTTTTTCTATAAGGGCATAGGATAAGACACTAAATTGGAAAAGATTCCCTAAAAAAAGCAAGCGACCCTAAAAAATCTAATTAAAAAAAGGCTAAACTAATTAAAAGTTTAAAAAAATTTCCCAATTTAGTGTCTTATCCTATGCCCCAAGGGCATAGGATAGAAAAATCGAAAAGATAAAATGAAAAATATGAACATCCTAATTTGATTTTTATTTCTTTTTAAAAAGGAAAGCATTTGGATGATTTTTTAACACTTTTGAAGGAAGTTTCAGAAGATTTAACGGAATATTCCACTTGGGTGGTGTTTTGTAAACAAAACCTCTTTAATGGGTGTTTTTTTGTAATTTCAAATTCAATTATAACGGGTGGTTAAGTGAAAAAAGTGATATTTAACGGGTGGTTTTCTGTAATTTAGCCAAAAAAATAAATTTATATTGCTAAAAAAATGGTCTAATAATTTGGAATAATAAATTTAAAAAGTAGAGGGAAAAAGGGAATTTGTTTGATGGTGAAGGAGACCCGCTCTCCACAAATCTGAAAAAATGTGGGCCATGTGGACCCCAGCACTATCATGTCACCAACGTACCGTACACCCGTGAGCGCGGTGGTGGTGCTGTTGGTGGAGGACCGGTGGTGGTGAGTGAGTGAGTGAGTGAACACAGTAAAATTGCTCCATGATCATATGATCAAATGCCACTTTCCTTGCTTTTTGTGTCTCCCATACCGACATGGCTAGTGATTTGCATTGATTTGAAACCCACTTCATCTTAAGAGGGTTACTATTTTTAGCACGTCGAAAATCTCGCCAAATATAGCCCCAGTTGGGTGGCCCAGTGTTGTGGAGCTAGGGGTGGTATAGAGGTTTCGGGTTTGATCATTGTCTCTGTCCCTTTCATTGGATGAAAATTCAAGGTTTGCCTTACTCCCTACTGTCTACTACTAGATCGAACCGGTTGGCGCAAGCCATTTTACCTGGTACGTGGCTCTTGCCGACTGGGTCACATGCTCGGGGTTTACCACCGAAGGTGGGTTCCTCGTCATCAAATAAAAAAATATCGCCAAATAACATAACGGCGGTTAAGATTTTATAATTTGTGGGAATCTCAACTTGGAAGAAAAAACAATTTCTTTACTTTTACGGTTTCACAAATAGTGAGAATTTCAGCTTTTGAAAGGAAAAAAAAACATTTGTCATGGTTCATGAACCTTAGTTTTTGATTCGGTCATGGTTTGACAAACCATGGGAGCCTGTAGGCGTGTAAAACTTCCACGGTTTTTAGAATCGTGGTTGTCGTCATACCTTTTTGTAATAAATTAGCGGCTAACCGAGACGCACCATCCTGCGCATCCAGCATGCGCACGGGGGTGGCACGCCTGCGGCGGAAACCCCGCGTGTTACCACACATGAGGTTTAAAAAAATAAAAATAAAATAAAAAAATTAAATAAGAAATTTAAAAAAAGATCAAAATTATAAAAAGAAATTAAAAAAAATAAAAAATATTTCAGAAATTAAAAAAATAAAAAATATTTCAGAAATTAAAAAATATATCAAAATTATAAAAATAACTTTAAAAATATAAATAATTTTTTTTAAAAACTATCAAAAAGTAAATAATAATATATGTATTCCTAATACTCCCTGCGTATTTTATATTGTTATTATATATTTATATGCATACTAATTATTTATATGCATACTAATTTTTATTAGTCATTATTTAGTTATTTATGTATGTTAACAAATTATTTTTATTTTATTTATTTATTATGTATTGTTTTTATTTATTTCATATATACAATTTATTTTTTTAATTATTATTTATTGTTTTAATTTAAAAAAAAATTACTCCCCACGTGTATAGTTTTTAAAATTTTTTATTTATATTTTTAAAGTTATTTTTATAATTTTGATATATTTTTTAAATTTATTTTTAAAGGTATTTTTTATTTATATTTTTAATTTCTTAAATATTTTTTTATTTTTTTAATTTCTTTTTATAATTTTGATCTTTTTTTAAATTTCTTATTTAATTTTTTTCTTTTTCTTTTTTATTTTATTTTTTCAAACCCCACGTGTGGTAACACGCGGGGTTTCCGCCGCGGGCGTGCCACCCCCGTGCGCACCCTGCATGCGCACGGCGGTGCGCAACTTACCACCCTAAATTAGTCGTTCGAATGTCAATTCAGCATCTGAAACAACATATTCATCCTTTTAAATATACTCTATTTGTTAGCTTAAAGATGGATTATCACTTTAAGGTGCTGATTAATCTCGTTAAATAACAGATGTCATTTTAGATATTTTTATATTTATTTTATATATTTGTTGGTGTATTGTTATAATTGCGGTTTTCGACAAATGAGAAAAGGTAGAATAATTAATGACACTTATTATGTTTGGCAAAATATGTGATTTATTAATTATGCATGATTCTTTAGGATTGTAAAAACTATACACGATATTAATTTTTTAAAGATTAAGTATTTAAAGAAAAATCTTTAAATAATTATACACTTATTACTAATAAGTATGAATATTTTTTTCAATAATATTTAACATAGTTTTTATCATATAAAAATATGTATAAATAGTAAAAGACATATTTTATCGAACAGATAGAGTACATTTTATTTAACAAAGGGAGGGTTTTCTTTGAATGTCCATATGTTATTATTTTTAATTAATACACAATGTGACATTATAATATAATATTTTATATTATAAATCGTAATATATAGGGACCCAAACAAACAGTAAAAATCCTTTTAGCTTTTAAATTCTGTTTATAAATATAAAATCCTTCTTGTTGGTAATTCAACACCATTACCTGGTAAAAAAATTAATAAAAATATGTGAAATGTTTTAGTTTGATCATTGATGAGTGTTTTTTCCCCCTATTTTCCAACCATCCAATGGACCATTAACAAGCTGTTCAAAATACTGTACATATTGGATCGTGTAATCATAGTAGATGAGTTAAATAGTAAAAATACACCCTCCAATAGTCCAATGTCTAAATTCTAATGATGTTAGGCGTAGTGGAGGAGAAAAAAGATAATGGGCTTTTTAGGCCCAATTATATGCCTGTAAAAGTGTAAAACGCACATGTAAAAGGCTCAAAAGCCCACATATATGTGGTTAAGAGGTGGCAGCTCGATTGGTCGGGTCTGATTCCGGTTCCGGTATAACCATTCGGGTTCGATCAGTATCGGATTATGTCATATATCGGGTATATTATGTGTTCGGATCGGGTTGGGTAAGTTCGCGTTAAAATGGATTTTGAGTTAGTCGGGTCGGGTTCGGGTCGAGTCACATTTTGTTTTATTAAAAAATGATGATATTTTTTATCTTAATTATTGAGTATTAAACTTTATTTATTCAGGTAAATTATGTCGCATTATAGATAATTCACGTTATTAGTGTGTTTAAAAATGAGAAATTTAAAGGTATTACAAGGATAAGTCAGGTCTTGCTCGAGTCAGCAAAAAATGGGTCGGGTATGAGTCGGGTTGGATCTGTATGTGTCCGTTCGAGCATGAGTCAAAATGAGTCGGCTTCGGGTTTGGGTTGCGCATGACGTTGGATTTGTAAATTCGATCGGATCCGAGTTCGAGTGGGTCGAGTTAGATTCTCGGGTCAACATTATGATCAAAATGCAACATAGTAATAAAAAAAAGTACTTGAAAATAAAAAAATTTGGTCAAATTTCGGCTGAAATTTTAATCAATTGCCAACTCAACATTTTTGCATGCTAAAACAAATACAGTAATTTATTAGTTGTCACATTAGTGTTTTGGTCAAAATTTTAACCGAATTTTGAAAGCATATTAATTGTTTGGTTCATATTACCATAGTTTATATATAAAATTTAGTACTTCTAAAGTTTGTTTTATTATTATTATTATTATTATTTTTGATAAGGTGAGAATTCGAGGATTAGACAAATTTGATTTCTCGATTGACCGACAAAGTCAGCAGATGTTGAACCGTCAAATAAACAACCGAAAATCAATTGATAAATTGAGAGATCGGAAAAATTTAATAACTAGATTAGCCAAATCTTCTATTATATATGTAATAAAGGAGAAGTCGTTTGAGACACATGGCGACTTCTCCTTAAAAGTAGTCTTATGAGCCAATCATATATTTTGAATTTTTTTGAAAGAAATAATTAATATATTTATAAGATAAAATTAGACCCAACTTTTTTGAAAGAAATAATTAATATATTTATAAGATAAAATTAGCCCCAATTTTTTGAAATTTGGTAATATAAAAAATTTAATCACAATTATTTCAGAAGATGTCTATCTCTTTTTTTGGTGTTGTTATTGCAGGTTGTTGGCTTTAGATAAAGAATAAAATTTCCCTATCTTGAAGGTATTGATATATTTATGAGATATATTTTTAGATTTTATACATATATAATTATGGATAGATTTTTGACTTTTGACCTATATATACTTTAGATTGTTAATACTATTTCACAAACGTTGACGTCTTCTCCCTTCTTTTTAGTGTTGTTCTTTCAGGTTATTTACGACTTTGTTAATCGTATGTATATATTATAATAATTTCTTTTAATTATATGTTAATTATGTAACAATTAAAAAGTATTGAAAAAATTAATTAGCTAATTAAACGGGTATTAATATCAAATTTATTTAAATTAAAAAAATCGTATAAAGTGCGGGTACTGAACTAGTAGAGAGTATAAGAAAACAAATACATTCGATCAAAGAGTAAACAAGCAAACATACGTGGAAGACGAGCAAGATGTGTTTAGTATGGAGAAGAGACACAATCACACAAGCAAGAATTAATATGCAGTCGTTTTGCATTTAATATGTAGTCCCTAACTAATTCACCACGGTCTTTTATGGTAACACGTTGGTATCCCTTCAGTTATATATCCGATCGAGTCATATGTCGGATATACTGTAGGTTCGGTTGGGTTCGGGTAAATTTTCGGGTTGGCTAAGTTCGGGTCAATTGGATTTTGAGTTGAGTTGGGTCAAGTCGGGTCACTTTAAGTTTTATTCGAGTGTTTAAAAATAAGAAAATTAAAGTAATTATAAGGATGAATCGGGTACAAGTCAAGTCGAATTTATCTAGGTTCTTGTCCATTCAGATATCAGGTCAAAATGGGTCAAATTCGAATTGCGTATAACACTAGATTTTCATATTTCAATCAGGTATGAGTTTCGACGGGTCGGATCGAGTTCTCGAGTTGGGTCAGTTTCTGCTCGATCTAGTCACAACTATCCAGAGTTGTAAAGTGCGTGATTTTTTTTTTGATGCAATTTACCCACCAGAAAAAAAAAAAGAAAAGAAAGAAAAAAGAACCCATTTGAATCTTCCCCAAAATTACCCAGCGTAGCAATTGAGGGAAGAGAGGAACAAGCTTCTTCAGATGGATTCATGTCAGTTATCGTCAATTCCTTCATTCCTCAGCGCATATTTTATGGTATGCTATCTCTCTCCTTGATTTCATATCTAGGTCAAAGTTTCCAGCTGTTCGCGTAGACGGGAACGGAAGAATAAAACCAGGAAACTGGACAGTGACATTTAATTTTATTTAGAAATCGCTGGAATTTTGAATTCTAGCAACTTCAGGAGCAATTAAACAATTCGAATCGCTCCGGCTATTTTGCTGACACTGGGAAAGTGATTGCAACGTGCTTTAAAGAAAACCCTAGCTTGATTTTGGAAATTATTATTTCTTGGCTGATCTTGCTATAGATAACTTAATCCGTATACAAGTAGTTATTTTTCATGGTTATTTGATGTGCTGCTGTTAGTGCTACTTTTTATTCATTTAACAAGAACAGGAAATCCAGAGCATTTCTGTAATGTGTAACTGGCTCTTTTGCAGTCTAAAAAGTGATATGAGTTGATGTTGGTTCCCTTGCAATTATTTCTCTCAATTAAGCTTTTGGTCATGTGCTGTGCAGCAAGTTGGAAAGGATATGTATTGAGGATATATAAGGTGAAATTCGGGGTATAATGAAAGTAGAAAAGTATTGTTAAGCTGAAATTCAGGTAGAGGAAGATTCATGAAAGCTGAAAACCATGACCTACTCTTGATAATATAGTTCTGACATAATCTATTTGCCTACTTAGCTACAATAAGCTTCAGTGCATATTGGATTATATCCAAATAATTTGGAAAGGTTTGTTGGGCTTTTGCCCAGTTTGTAGAATAGGACATAGTTGTATGAACCTGCTTAGAGGCTCTTTTATCCTCCACCCTGGTCCTTCATTTGGATGACATTTTTTTTTTCTTTTTCTGGGCAATGAAGTTCCTTGTCAGTTTTTATTATTGTTTGTTTCATTGATCAATTTGTAATTATCTCATCTGTTATGCAGCAACCGACCTTAGCTCAGTTGGTAGAGCGGAGGACTGTAGTTGATTGCAGAGAAATCCTTAGGTCGCTGGTTCGAATCCGGCAGGTCGGATTTTTTTTCCCTTCAACTTTCTTTATTTTTATCCTTTAGTGTGACTATAGTCTTGTCTAATTTTATATTGTTTATGATGAAATGTTGTCTCCGTATGGACTTTCATTCCCTGACCAAGAAGGTCGGTGATGCCTGAATGTTTCGGATGGATGGTCACATCAGTGGGTTGGATTGATTACTTTGGGATACCCCTAGGTCCTCGTGATGTTTGTAAAAATGCTAATTAAAACCAAGAAACTTTGGGAACAATTTATGAATTCACGTTGCTCAGGGTGTTTGCCTAAACTGTCAAGTCATAGTAAATTTTTCCTGAATCCACATATTAGCTGCAAATTTCCTGAATCCACATATTAGCAGCAAATTTCCTGAATCCACATATTAGCAGCAAGTTTTAGGGTTTTTTTCAAATGTTTTTTAATCCCTCAGATCAAGAATGTTTGATTTTTACTATTTGGCATGCTTTTTAAGAATGCTAAAAAATTATACAAAATATCAAAAAAAATCAGTACTTATTACATAGTAAAAAGCAAACATTCTTTATCAGAGGGAGTATGTTTTAATTTCACAAAACTTTGTTGGATTAGTAGTATGACTTCTTATTCATTTCACCTGGACAGGAAGGACCCAGAGCATTTGTTTTTTCTGTTTGATGTCCTCTAATGCATTTTCACACCTTGGATGAAATGTTATTACTGCATAGGCTCTTGTAGTTGGTTAATGAATCTGCACATACGCTCTTGTATCCTTATTCTTTGACCTACTTTTTCTATTCTTTTTCATTGATGGAGTATCATATTAATTACAAGTACTAATTATTTTCAGTTCCTATGCAGAATCCGACCTTAGCTCAGTTGGTAGAGCGGAGGACTGTAGTTCGTAAAAATGCTTGCAGGGAAATCCTTAGGTCGCTGGTTCGAATCCGGCAGGTCGGATGTTTTTTTTCATTATGTCTACCTTTCTTCTCATCCCTTGAAGATACAATGATTCCATATTTTGGACGGCATTTCTAATTTTATTTTGTCTACAAGTGAATTGCAATTCCACAATTCAGATGGTTGGTGGATGCCTTAAAGATTTAGATCCCTATCTTTATCCACAAAAGTAATTTAATGAATACTTGACATATTTTCTTCAAAGTGGGATTGGTTAGGTGGTTCAATTTCCACTGTCGTTGCAAGAACTGTTGAAATATATTGAATCCTAAATAAATGTTTGATGACCGCGTTATTTCTTCTTCCTCCCACCTGGTTGTTGTGGTGATTCCATCCTTATTTGTGGAGGTCAAACAAAAATTGTTTCAAATTGCTTCATCTGGATGGCTTTTTTTTATTGTTTTTTTGGCAATGAAGTTCCTTATCAGTTTTGATTATTGATGGTTTCCTTGATCAAGTTGTAATTATCTCATTTGTTATGCAGAAACCGACCTTAGCTCAGTTGGTAGAGCGGAGGACTGTAGTTGGTTGCAGAGAAATCCTTAGGTCGCTGGTTCGAATCCGGCAGGTCGGATTTTTTTTTCTTCAACTTTCTTTATTCTTATTCTTTGAATATACAATGTGGCTGTAGTCTGGTCTTTCTTGTCTAATTTTATATTTTTTTCATGAGGAAACGTTGTTGCCGTATGAACTTTAATTCCCTGATCAAGAAGGTCAGTGATGCCTGAATGTTTTGGATGGATGATCACATCAGTGGGTTGGATTGAATGCTTTTGTATACACATCGGTCCTAGTGGTGTTTGTAAAAATGCTAACATTTGCAATTAGGAAGAAACTGGTTTTGATATATTCATGGTAGTTATAATATGGACATATAAGCAAATTCCTCATTCCTCATACCAGCCCATTCAAGACTTCACGGGATGAGGATTAGCAATTACGAAGAAACTTGTTTTGATATATTCATGGCAGTTATAATATAGACATATAGGCAAATTCCTCATTCCTCATACCAGCCCATTCATGGTATACGAGGATTTCTCTCTGGGGGTAAGAGATACCTTAGTGAAAGTTTCCAGCTTGCTTGCATAGATAGCTAGGAATCATTAAATTAAAACCGAGAAACTTTGGGAACAATTAATGAGTTCACTTGCTTTGGCTGTTTGATGAATCTGTTAAGTCATTGGAGCCTGACTTCTTGTTCATTTCACCTGGACAGGAAGACCCAGAGCACCTATTTATTCTGTTTGATGTCCTTTAACGCGTTTTCTTGCGCTAAAGTAAATGTTATTAGTGCATGCTCTTGTAGTTGGTCTATGAATCTGCACATAGGCTCTTGTATCCTTATTCTTAGTCCTACTTTTGCTATTATTTTTTAGTGGAGTATCTTATTAGCTACAAGTACTAATTATTTTGAGTCTTTATGCAGTATCCGACCTTAGCTCAGTTGGTAGAGCGGAGGACTGTAGTTGGTTGAAAAGCTTGCAAGGAAATCCTTAGGTCGCTGGTTCGAATCCGGCAGGTCGGATTTTTTTTTAATTATCTCAACCTTTCTTCTCATCCCTTGAAGATACAATGATTCTATATTTTGATTTTGAAATGTTTCAGAACCATGCAACTTCTGCTGCAAATTGTGATTGTTATTAGGTAAATAAGTAGTAAATCTTACTCCCTCCATCCGGAAATAAATGATGTTTGACTTTTTTGCACGTAGTTTTAGGAGCTAAAAACTATATAAAATCTTATTTATTTTAATTAATTTTTTTCATAGTTTAATAGTTATTAGTGCATCATTTATTTCCGGACGGAGGGAGTAATTGTCACATTGAAATTTGTTAGGTTGAAATTGAATCATTGACCCACCTAGGCATAATCTAAGACAATGCTAAGAGGGTGTTTGCTTCTATTGTGCATATGATTAATCAGTGCTTTTATTTATTTATATATATTTTTATGTTGGTGATCTTTATTTGATCTTGCACCTTAATTTTTAGAATCAACATTATAAACATTGGCTTACTTAATATCTATGGTTGATTGTTTATGGTGATTTACCTATAGTAAGAATTACTTAAGTGAGCTGTCATATACTCAAATGTTTTGGTTTTCTGATCTTGATGAATCATAGTCGGCTTTCTATAGTGTTCAATTAAGTCTAATAACTAATAAGCATTACATAATCATTTGAAAATCAAATTCAACCAGGCATTTAGTCTAGTGGATTGGTTCATGCTTTGGGTGCAACTGTGCAAGCGATCCCAAGTTTGATTCTCAGAGAATCCCACCATACCATAACTAGACATGTGTTTTTCTTAGCCTTTTTTCTCCGGCACAAGACACTGGATTTTATATCAGTATGGTTGAATCACTCACCTCTTGTAAGGATGACCTAGGTAAACAGTTATATGTTCATATTTTCTTGACCTTGGTGAATCATTACTGTCTCTCTATAAATCAGTGACTTATGTTTGGATCACTACTGCCCCCAAGTATGCATTATATATGGAACCATATGAAAATTAATATCGACAGGGCATTTGGTCTAGTGGTATGATTCTCGCTTTGGGTGCGAGAGGTCCCGAGTTCGATTCTCGGAATGCCCCTCAATCCGTCAGTCTTTTTTTTTTTAATCTTAATCATCTTTGTTTAACCTTGTGCTTCACTTTTTTAAAAAAAAATTGTTCTTGACTTTCTTATCTTGTACGTTAAACCTTACTCTCACTGTAGATGAATGACTTTTTAGGTGTGCAAGGTCTTCTGTTTGATGATCATAGTCAGAGACTCAGAGAGCCCCAGAATCAATCATGTGCATCTAATGGTTTGTGTAATGTACCCAGTATGGCTCAATTAGTATTGCGCATTTCTGAATTATATTTGATTATGTATGAGCTATTGTTCTCATCAATATGTAATAACTGCTTTTAGTTAGTGTGCAGCAACCGACCTTAGCTCAGTTGGTAGAGCGGAGGACTGTAGTTGGTAGAACATCCTGCAGGGAAATCCTTAGGTCGCTGGTTCGAATCCGGCAGGTCGGATTACATTTTTTCCTTATCTCATTTGAACGTATGATATTTCTTTTTTGCTATCATTTATGATTCATTAGTATTATTTCCATGTGAACTTTGATTCCATGACCGAGATGCTTTGAATTATCTTTTCAATCTTTATTGTATATTGGTGGTAAGTTGATCATGGGTGGATTCCTGAAATCTGATCTCATTTCAGATCCATATTTAAGCTTAATCTACAGAAGTAATAAAGTATTGGTTTAAAGATGTTTCCTTCTAGATGTGTGCAGCAACCGACCTTAGCTCAGTTGGTAGAGCGGAGGACTGTAGTTGGTTGCAGAGTAATCCTTAGGTCGCTGGTTCGAATCCGGCAGGTCGGATTACGTTTTTACCTTTTCCTTCAACTGCATGATCCATGATCTCTGTTATTTATTTAATCTTATATTTTATCACAAAATATTTTCTCCATGTGAACATCAAATCAATGGCCAAAGATGCCCTGAATTATCCTTTTAATCTTTATTTTATATTGATGATGAGGTGCTGTTTGGTGGATGTCTGAAAGATCTCAGATCCATATTAAGCTGAATCTACACAAGTTAACATTGAAACTTTACCCGTTTGTTTTCCATATGAGTTAATTTCATTCATTATAACTGGTGATTTTTGGATGCTTGAACTCTATAGTGAAACTAAAAGGTTCTAATTTTTTTCCAACAGTATTTATCATTTCTCATATGTGAACTGTCAAGAGTTTATTCACTTTAGTTTACTGATTCTATGTGTGGAAGGTCTTAATTATTTCTTATGATGCCCCATTTCCAAAGTCAGTTCACTAATTTCATGTTGGTAATTATATTGTTCAGGATTTGGACCCTTATATGTATCAACATTTGGTTTAATAGCATCTGAGGTTATGATGTCTTGATAATCTTTTTTTTTACTATCAAGATGGCATTTTGTCTTACCAGTATGAGTCCTACTTGATCCATGGAATGCCGTCATGAGAATGAATAATGCCCCTCCATCAAGCAACGATCAATGTGCGTATTTCGTGGGCAGTCATAGGTTCTTGCTTTTCTGATCCTTGTGAATCCTTCTTGGCTTATGAATGCCTGGTGGTCCAATCATTTGCAGAAGCAATGGTATGAAGATCAATGTTATGAGGGCATTTGGTCTAGTGGTATGATTCTCGCTTAGGGTGCGAGAGGTCCCGAGTTCAATTCTCGGAATGCCCCCTTATAATTTTGGGTGAAGCATTTATAAAAATGTTGTCCCCTGCATTTTTTTTAGTATTATTAAATTTTATTTTATTCAAGCAGCAATTATTTAATCTGCACAGATCTGTAAACTACCCATTAATTTAGGTCTGCTACCCAATTGCTACTGATGTTGATATTGTGCTAAACTACCATTGATATTGTAGCTAGCTAGGGTTGTTATATAGGCCGAGTAGTTCGAGCTCGACTCGATAAAAGCTCGGCCCGTGCTCGTTCATTTTCTAAACAAGTCGAGTATAAGCACATTTTTAGGCTCGGTTTAAAGCTTGGCTTGCTCGATTTAAGCTTAAATAAATTAATTTTTTTTAATTTTTAAAATTTCCTTTAAGTTAATATTATGAGCAAGTAGGGCTGCTTAATA
This sequence comes from Persicaria maculosa, assembly GCA_963922045.1. Lineage (NCBI taxonomy): Eukaryota > Viridiplantae > Streptophyta > Magnoliopsida > Caryophyllales > Polygonaceae > Persicaria > Persicaria maculosa. Next base: position 8,254,294 of record OY998271.1, on the reverse strand, counting down.
CTCGAAAAAAACTTGACTCGGGGTCGTTCATTTCCTAAACAAATCGAGTATGAACACATTTTTAAGATCGAGTTCAAATTTAGGCTCGGCTTATTTCTAAACGATTTAAATATGAATGAGCAATACTCACCTCGTTCGGCTCAAATAAATGTTGTGGGCCACAGCAACGGTTGGTTATAAGAAGCTACGTAGTACAGTATATTTCAGATTGAGATCTGTACAATGTAATTAGTTAGTGATTAATTATTTAGCGTAGGAGTTCAATAACCGACCTTAGCTCAGTTGGTAGAGCGGAGGACTGTAGTAGTTTGCAGATAATCCTTAGGTCGCTGGTTCGAATCCGGCAGGTCGGATTTTTTGATTTTTGGAGTTTTAAATTTAGTACAATGTAGTTGTGTATTAATATTATTTAGTTTAGACCTTCCCAACAAGTGGGCATTTGGTCTAGTGGTATGATTCTCGCTTTGGGTGCGAGAGGTCCCGAGTTCGATTCTCGGAATGCCCCAACATTCGCTTACTTATTTTTAGCATCATTATGATTGATCTGATCCTAATTTGTGAAAAATAGTATTTTATAGTAAATTTGTATATGATCAGTTTATGTTTTTACCAATAATGAATTGCAACTAAAATTTACTACATTGATATCTATTTTAATGTTTTTTAGTATGTTTGACCAAAGTTTTATAATCATCTTTCTGGAATACCATAATAATTAACCAAATATATTATTTTATCACATTTTTGTTTGATAGTTGAATTAAACTCAGTGACCTATTGCTCAATGTATATCATCCTTATCAACTAAATTATTAAAATTTAATATTATTTTATCAAATATCAAGTAATTAGTATTAAATGCACGTACTTTTCGTTGAAGTTGGTAGGAGTGAGAAAATATACTGTTATTTTTTCATCTAGTTTTAAAAAATCTTAACTCATACCTATATTTATAATAAAATATACTATATTAATAAAAAATAAAATAATGTGAGGATCATGACAGTGTTCATGTCTTTCGAAAATCTCTCATCTAGGTGGGGGAACGTCATTGATTCACACTTTTCTAACAGACGTTACTTTCTTGTGTTTCTGCTCCAATCTCTTTGGCGGCAAGACGCCATGGAAGATTTTTAGGTTTTCTATGTTCTCGCTATTCCCAGTTTTATTCCAGAGTTTTCCTCGACTTTCTCATTTGTCTAACATTTTGTTGCTATGTTCGGCTAGGGTTATGATTTTGTGTGTTTTAGCTTGTTAATATTACGACAGTAAACCCGTCTACCGTTTGTTTCGGTCTCCTGATTTACCCAACACCGATGTATAGGATATTTCAAATCTTTTACCTCGTTTAAAAAAAAAACTTCTGGAATAACCTGTTTAGAAAAGGGCAATTTGCCGGAAATAAGAAGTTGCCCTAATTTCAACCTTTAAAAAGACCCGACTGATTTTGATTTTGATTTTGACCCATCTCGCCCAATTGCCGCACCCACACGACCACACCCCGCTGTAGCTAGAAAAGGAAGAGAGAAGGTCGATCGGATGGATTCATGGAAGTTATCTTTGGATTCCTCCTAAGTGGCTCGCATCCATGGTACGGCGGACCTTTTCCCTATCACTGTAGTCTCTGATCTAACATCAAGTCAATGTTTCTCGTTTGTTTGTGTGTCGAGTCAACTTTGAACGAGTCAAAACTACTTAATTGGATGGAAAAGGTTGAAATCAATTCTTTTTTTTTTACGCGAAATATAGACTTGTAGTCAAGTTGTAGCAAATCAACAATATAATTGATCCGGATTGTTCGCCGACAAACTATAAGTGATTGCATCTCGCTATGGAGAAACCCTAGTTTTTGTTTTTAATTTTTTATTTATTTCTCGATTATTTAAGTAATTTTGACCGATCTGCCTTTGAATCTTCAGGCTAATATGTCGATCTAAACAATTCACTCCCTATGTTAGGGTTTTTTTGTAGCGTTGCCAAATATGATTGAATTGATACTGCGACTTCTTGCTCATTCATCTTCAGAGGAAATCCCAAATCACTTCTGAATAAATTATTAGTAGTTCTCATTACATTTTTTTTGCTGTCAACTAAACTCTTGGTTAAGTGTAAGTTGCAATTGATAAAAAAAAAGATAAGTTGAGGCAGGGTGGAAAGTTGAAAACTTGAAATCCAGTGCTTGACACATGATTTGCAAGACTGTAATGAATAAGATGATACTTTGGTTCTTGAACTGAAAGAGAGATTTAGAGATCTCTAGAATCAGCAGATCTCTGTGAGCTATACACCATAGTATAATTCTGCAAGAACTGTTTGTCATTCTTCATAATAATCTACAACATATGTTAGATTGAGATGAATTGGAAAAACTGAATAGCATTAGCTTAGCCAGCCAAATAAACCGTGTTTGGTAATTTAATCTTCAGATCTTTACTTCCTGGTCTTAGTTATGCAGATGCTTCTCTAGTCCTGAAAGTATCTGTTGAGTTATCAGTATACAATACTTGATTCTAGCTGGTGTTAAATAACCGACCTTAGCTCAGTTGGTAGAGCGGAGGACTGTAGTTTGTAGGACATGTGCAGGAAATCCTTAGGTCGCTGGTTCGAATCCGGCAGGTCGGATCATATTTTTTCCTCACCCTTTCTGTTTGTGATATATATTTTTATGATGATCTGATTTTCATTATTCAATCTTATATTATCCATCACAAAGTATTTTTCTCAGTGTGGACTTCAGTTTCATGGCCAAGATTCTGTAAATTGTTCTTTCATGGGCAAATGCTTGAAAGATTTCTGATCCACATTGTGCTTAATCTACACAAGTAACGAATGATTGTAACAGGCACCAATGCAGAACCAATTGTTCGAAGACTGACAGCATGAGGGCATTTGGTCTAGTGGTATGATTCTCGCTTTGGGTGCGAGAGGTCCCGAGTTCGATTCTCGGAATGCCCCAAGATCAACTGGTATGTATTTTATATTTTTTTGCTCTTAATTTTAAATTTCACCTCACAATATTTGTAGTCTTTGTTTCCTGATCTTGCTGAATCAAATTACTGACTTTAGAATGATGGATGATTGGTTCTATAGCACCTGTTGGTACTTGGTAGTATGGCTTGGTGAAATTTTTTTTTTTCCCCTTGTTTCTCTGATCTCAGTGATTCATTTCTGACTTACTATATTGTCAATGACTGATTTGTTCACTCGTTGATTTCTTGTAAATGGAAGCAGTAAAAATAACCAATAAGTGCATTTGGTGTACTTATGTAATCCTTACTTTGGGTTTGAGAGTTCTTTACGTGCATTGCATGCAGTTAATAAAGGTAACTTGATACACAATTTCAAGAATTTTCTGTATAAGATTAATGGTTTTACTGCAATAAGCTGATATTTTCAGCTGCAATTTGTGTACTTTGCTGCTCATTACAGCTTTGATATAGTTATCATCTATGTCAGTAGACTGTTTCTTTAAATTTTTAAGTGAGAGTGAGTGATCCAGGAAATAAGAAATTCTTGAATTATCAATACACAGTATTTGATTCTAGCTAGTGTGCAGCAACCGACCTTAGCTCAGTTGGTAGAGCGGAGGACTGTAGTTGGTATAACATCCTGCAAGGAAATCCTTAGGTCGCTGGTTCGAATCCGGCAGGTCGGATTATATTTTTTTTCTCATCTTCCGAGCATATTGTATATAGTTCTGTATTCACTTAACCTTCTTGTTAAATCTTAGATTCTGTCTCAGATTTTTATTTTATTTTTCTCCATGTGATCCTAAATGTCATGGCCTAAATGCTCTGAATTTTCTTTTTAATATTTATTGTATGTCGGTGGGGAGGTGTTGATTGGTGAATGCCTGAAAGATTTCAGTTAAACGTTAAGCTTAATCTATACAAATAAATAATGTGGGGTCTTTTTTGAATATTTGCTGATCCATTTGTTCTTGAGTTTCTGATTTTTGTGAATCCTTCTTGGCTTACTCTAGATAAATGATTAGTTAGTTGATATTATCATTTACTGGTTTAATCATTTACGTCTTACATGCATCGTTACAGAATCAATTGTTTGAAGATTGATGTCAAGAGGGCATTTGGTCTAGTGGTATGATTCTCGCTTTGGGTGCGAGAGGTCCCGAGTTCGATTCTCGGAATGCCCCCACAATCTTCTGGTATGTATTTTATTTTGGTGCTCTTAATTTGTGATTTGCCTCCATGATATATATTTAAGTCCTAGTTTCCGATCTTGCTGATCAAATAATGACCTACTTTAGAATGATGGCTGATTGGTTCCATCACTG
>OY998271.1:8245000-8247500 GCA_963922045.1 Persicaria maculosa | reverse complement strand
CGGTTCGGGTGCAAGAGGCCCCTGAGTTTTCGGAATGCTCCATCACAGATGCTTTAGTTCATACTTCCATGTGCTCCAAGACGAGAGATCAAGGCCTTGTTTGAAGCGAGATCAGGGATGGTTCGCGATGGATGTTTGGTGGTGATTCATGATCATACCGGAAGGGCAATGGTGTGAGCTAGACGGCTTCAATTTGATAGTCGTGTCCTCATTATTAATCATCAATCACACGTTGGTCTAGTAATTGTGGTGCTATACCTCATGCCCAATGAATTTCGGCGAAGTAGAGCTTCGGCCCTCTTCATAGTGCTTTGGATCAAGTTAACTAATCAAATATGTATGAATTTTGATTAAATTAGGCCTTGACTTCAAGTGTGTTTTATAAAGTTATCCCCAATAAACCAATTTTTTTTTTTAAAAAAAATGCAGCTTTTTTACTTCATCCGTAACCAAGTCCCAAATGGGGGTTCAAAGGAAGTTGCAGTCTTGTACGTCCTCTTGATCATGAAGATCGTGGCGTTCGAAGATCTTTCATATAGGTTGGCGAACGTCATTGGTCCTCACTTCTATAGGAGACGTCACTTTCTCATGTTTCTGCTCCAGTCTCTCCGGCGGCAAGACGTTGTGAAAAAATTTCGGCTTTCCCATGTTCTTGCTATTCATAGTCTCATCCCGGAGTCATCCTTGACTTCCTCATGTTAGACTTGTTTTTGTTGTATTCAATTAGGACTCATATTTTTTTTTATTTTTGCTTGCTTATATCTTGATATATTGTCCGTCTGCCAATTGTTTCGGTCTCTCAATTTACCTAGCACTAGTATTATCGGGTATCTCGAATCATTACCTTGGAAAAAAAAAAACGAGTCCCAAATGGGGGTATTTGATACAATTTTAAAACTTCAGGCCAATAATAAGTACAACACCCAAATAAATGGGTTATTTTCTGCAATTTCCGTAATTCAGACTCTCGGAAATGACATACGTAGTGACTCGAATGAGCCGATTCAGCCTTACCAGTTACCATCGCGGTTTTTCCGCTGTGGCGATCAGCGCTGCGGACGATGACGATCACAAAAACCTGCTTGGCATCGACATCGAAGAGTCATAGGAACTCCTTCCAGATCACAAAAACCTGCTTCGCATTCGCTTTCATGGTATGCCAGATCTCTCACTCTCTCTCTCAATTTTCATATATAGTTGAAGTTTGCCGACACAGCTAGGAAACGAGTCAAACATAGTGTCCGAGAAATCGGAAATATAATATAGAGCTTGAATTTTTAATTGCTGACTTGTAGCCATTTCGCAGCAATTATCTAATTCAATTCGATCCGGATTGTTTGCTGACAAACTGTCAAGTGGTTGCTGTGTGAATTAAGAAACCCTAGTTTTTTGTTTTCTTACAGTTGGTGTAATTTTGATTGATTTGCCAGTGCTATATTCTGATTTTTTTTTACTTGTATGAATAATTCGTTTGTACATTCTGATTTCCTAGATTATACTCAACAATGAACTATTTTACTACTGGCTGGAGTTCTTCTGCCCCAAATCGTATCTTTGGGGGTTCATTGCAACTTTTGGAGTTCTTCTGGAAGTGTGAGTTAGAAAGAGATCCATGAAATCAGAAAACTATGATTTATATTGTATAATCAATCCCTACAATGACTGCTTGCCTGTCGGACCATTATAAACTTCATGATATTTCTCGAACAGATTTGTTATCACGTAACTATGGACATTTTAAGATCAATCAGTAATATAGATTGGTTTGTGAATGTGAATTACCCTGAGATGAGCTATTTCATTCCTGGTCCTAATTCTGTATTTGAGTGCATTTCTGACCCTGAACTTAGTCTGTTATCATTTGTCCATATGTACTAATTAGTTTTAGCTGTTTCAGATAACCGACCTTAGCTCAGTTGGTAGAGCGGAGGACTGTAGTTGGTGGACATCTTGCAGAGGAATCCTTAGGTCGCTGGTTCGAATCCGGCAGGTCGGATTGTATTTTTCTAATCAATTTCCCTCTTTTGTTATCCTCCATGTCCTGCTATTGTCTAATCTTCATTGTTTTATCTTTTAGTTTCTGTCAGCAAATATTTTTCTCCATGTGGGGTTTAAACATATAACCAAGTTCCTTGTGAATATATTTTTCATCTTTATTGTTTACAGGTAGGAGATGTTGACTAGTGGATGCTTGAAATATTTTAGATCCACTTTCAGCTTAAGCACAAAAATGAAAAAATATTTTGTGATAGTAACTTACAGTAATTTTGACTGATGTGCCAATGGATTCTGCATAATTTCAAACTAAACAGTTCAGTCCCTATGGTAGCAGTTTTTTGTAATATTTGTAATGATTTGTGTGGTTTAGTGTTACAAATATGAATCAATCCCCTTCAGATGAAGTCTCACAGCAATTCTGAATTGACCAATTACAAGTTCTCATTGCAACCTTTGCCTATCAGTTATACTCTTGGTTAGCTGTCGTAATTGCAATTAATAA
>OY998271.1:8190000-8240000 GCA_963922045.1 Persicaria maculosa | reverse complement strand
AAATTGAAATAATACTTAGTATGGTCATAATAATTAAATAAATTTATCAATAACTTTATCAATATGAAGAAGATAAAAGGTTTTGGGTAAATTGAAAAAATAATACTTAGCCGTGTAAAAGTAATCAACTTATGGAATTCCATAACAAATAAAATTTTCCTATATATCTTGAAACTATTGATATATTTTTGGATTTTATACATATATAATTGTGGATAGATTTTTAGATTTTGACCTATATATAGTTTAGATTGTTAATGTTATTTCACAAACGTTGACGTCTTTTCCCTTCTTTTTGGTGTTGTTATTGCAGGTTATTTACGACTTTGTTTACGATTTTCTTTGTAAGCTTTTCGAAATTATGTGCTGATTGGTTACAAGGTATGTTATTTTATTGTTTTCACTAATATTTACTAGCTTTTCACATGTTGTTTCATATATTGTCAATAAAATATAAATTCATTCATATTTGAGAAATTATAGCTTTTCATATGTTGTTGCCACTAATATGTACTAACTAGCAAGGATTAAGGAGTAAGACCGGAGTAAGGAGAAATTAGCTTTTATACTAATTAAGTATAAATTTATTCAGATTTGAGAAATCAGAAGTATAGAAGACATTAATTAATTGAATAAACGGGTTTTATTATTAAATTTATTTAAATTAAAAAAACCACACACAGTGCGGGTACTGAACTAGTAATGTGTAAATGTCTAATCTAACTCTGTGAAACCTCACCTAGAGGATTGAGTACACAATTAGAGCTTGGTATTTTCTACAATTTGAGAATCTAATGTTACCTTCATGTTTGCACTTTTGTAAATGATTCTTTGATTTTTAGATAGGTGCTAACAAGCTAAGTAGACACAATGTTTGAGTACTTATAAAATCATTTTCTTGTGATGATAGCAATTATACGCCTTCTTTGATCCCGTCACTAGAGCTGAAAATTGGAGCAGCAAAAGTTATCTGTAGCTGAAATTGATATTATTGCGCATAATTTTCGTTCTTACTTATTTCAGGTACGTTATCGCACTGTTTCTGTTCTTGCCATTAATTATCAGATCCTTCTAAATATGACCTTTTGCTGGATAAATTTATGTTTATTAGTGGGGAGCACAACTTAGATAGTGTTTCCTGTCAAACTGCATGAACTATTCCTTTAAATAATAAAGAGCTATATTCAGTTTATGAGCTTTGGAGTTTATTTATGGCCTTATGGTTTTTGGGTTTAATATTTTGATTTCAAGTTGATTTCCTTTTTTAATTTTCAATTTTCCATGTACTTTGATTTTATAAGCACTACAAAAAAAGGAAATAGCCACGAATTTTTTAGCAACGTCATAGGGTTGTGGCCGAATTCGTGGCTGATAGCTACGAACGTAGCCACGACCTGACATGTCGTCGCTAAATAAGCGTCTAGTGAAAATTTATGTGGCTAAATCAGTGGCTAGGGGTGATGACATAAATTCGTGTCCAGAATGTCGTGACTATTAGCCACGATCATGCATGTCGTAGCTAAATTCACGGCCGTTAGCCACGACTATAGTCACTATTGAAATATTCGTGGATGATTTTGATGCCAATAAGCCCGCGAAAAAATACCGTGGTTGTACCCGTGTCTAAGAAGAAGTGGCAATTGGCAATCATGACCTGATTTCGTGGCCAATAGCCACGAATTTAGCCACTGTTGGAAAGTCCTTGACTTGATTCGACGCTAATATGGCCATGCCCATTGTCCGTTGCTATATTTGAATTTGGGTAATTCTTCACACAAATTAAAGCAAATAATATTTTTAAAGCTCAAAATCTCACCCAAAAAAAATATTAGAGCCCAAAGGCGGTCAAGTCCAATATCAGAGATAGTCAAAGCCCAAAGACGGTCAACCCGTTAGTTGTAGTCAAAGCCCAATGAATATGAAAGCTCAATTAATAGCTCTCGACGTATTAAAGAGTCGAATTAATAGCCACGGTCATATCCGTGGCTAATGCCGTGGCTATTTACAGTTAACCTCAAATGACACAATTCAATTTCTAATGAGCTTTAATTTATTATGGGCCGAAATATGGCTATATTTTCCGCCAATGGACCCATTAATGATATATGTGTTTATATGTAAATAAATACTCGAAAATAAACAAAACTAACAATTGTTGAATAAAACCTTATATTAACTAATAAATTCATATGAGAATATTACGAGAGTTTATTTTGAGGAAAAATCGTATAAATAGCTAATGATTGTGGAATAAAATTTTATATTATGTAATAAATTCTTATTAGAATCCTATAAGTGTGTGTTTTGAGGGGAAATAATATATGTACCTAATAATTGTGGAATAAAACCTTATATTATCTAATAAAATGTTATAAGAATACTATAAGTGTGTGTTTTGAGGAAAAATCATATAAGTAACTAATAACTGTTGAATAAATCTTTATATTAAGAAATAAATTCTTATTAGAATATTATAAGAGTATGTTTTGAGGAAAACTCTTATAAGTAACTAATAAATGTTGAATAACATCTTATAATAACTAATAAATTCTTATTAGTTTCTACCAAAAATAAAGAGTGGTTAACCAAAATATTCACAAAATAAAAAATATTTACCAAAATATTTATGGTTTAAAAGTAGGAAAAATGGCAGAAAACCACCCCTTAAATATGAGTCTTTGCAGAAAACCACCCCTTAAAATTGAAATTGCAGAAAACCACCCCTTAAACCCATTTTGTAGGTAAATCGCCACCCACAACCCTTTTTTTCCATTAGGTTGGCGTTTAAAACGGTGAAAAGTCATTTTTACCCCTCCATTTTAATGTTATTTTAATGAGAGAAAAATGTATGAATTGAAATAAATTAATATGTTATTCTATTAATAAAAAATGAGAGAAAAAAGGTATGTTATTCTATTAAAATAACATTAAAAATGATGGATAAATATATTTTATTAATTTATTTCAATTCATACATTTTTCTCTCATTAAAATAACATTAAAATGGAGGGGTAAAAACGACTTTTCATCGTTTTAAACGGAAACCTAACGGGAAAAAAGGTTGTGGGTGGCGATTTACCTAGAAAATGGGTTTAAGGGGTGGTTTTCTGCAATTTCAATTTTAAGGGGTGGTTTTCTGCAAAGACCCATATTTAAGGGGTGGTTTTCTGCCATTTTCCTTTAAAAGTATTTACCAAAATATTCATTAGGGTCCCACTTGTCTTTTATAAATTCCCATAAAAAACAAAAATCATAAATAATCACCGTATCTTTTTATAATTTGCATTAATATCCTTATATGTCTTTTGTCTAGTTCAATATTCCGCCTTAATTATCATAATCAAAACATTAATCTAGTTAGATCCTGCAATTTGGTATCAGAGCCAAGTTAATTAAAAATAATCTGTATTTATCTATAAGCCAATCTGGAGGTATCTAATAATTGCCCCCATAAGACTTATCCTCATGCGTTACATTTAGATACAAATGATAAGCATTTTGGAGCAATTGTAAATTCTATTTCAGACCAACTTATAGATCTAAAAGTTGAAGTTAAAAAATTAGAACAGTTATATTTAGAGATTAACGGTAAGATTTTAAGTTCGTAAAAGAAACAGGTGAAGTGCATCCCTCAACCAATCTAAAAGCCATCAACGAAATTAGTCATCAGATAAGCCTAAAATCTAGTGGTGAAATTAAGAAAGGAGATCATTTTAAATATAGTTATCCATTTACAAAATCCAAAAAGAAGTTCTCTACTAATTTAGATAATCTAAAGAAAAAAGGTGTTATTGAAGAAGAAAATCAAGACGAAAATCAAATCCTTAAAAATGAAGCAACATCCTGTTCTACAAATAAGGAGATTTCGCACTAAGTTGGATGACCCAGAATGGAAGTTGAAATTACAAAAACTCAAAGCCATTGAAGTCAACTTCACAAACCAAGAAGTTATGAGTGACGATGAGTCTGACAGAAATTCTGATGAAGAAGCCGTATATCAGCAAATGGGATTAATCAATCTAAAAGACATGGAAAACATTCCCATATCCAAAGTCCAACAGAGGCTAGATGAAATACTAAGACAAAGAAGGCTGAGGGAAAATGAACCAGTAGAACATAACGAAGCTAGAAGAAACTTCAGGCGCTATGAACATGGTTCAACAAGTAATTATAAGCCTAGGCTAAAGGCAAAGGAGTTTCTAGAGAAGAAAGAAAGATTTGGAGTAAGTATTATGCCAAACCATAGGGAAAGAGAAATTAACCTAGAGCCCATAAGTGAAACATGTTACAAATTAAACCTGGATGGTATAAGGAACAGGCGAGAGATCATAGAATTCTGGAAGAAAAGCATGATGAGCATATTAAACATGAATGTAGGATGGAATTCTTCTCAATTCCTTAATTATATAGAACACAGTTTCTATGGTTGTATTGCCGATTGGTATGGAGCCATTGGTGATGAAGCTAAACAAGAACTTAGGAATCTGGCAAGTCCAGTGAATATGTTCACATTAATATGTGAGTTAATTGAAGATGAATTCATTGGAGAAAAGGAAGATGAAGATAAGGAAGCTTTAAAATGGCAAAGAACTTTAAACAATCTTGAAATCTGTAACATGAAATATGTTGATAACTATATAACAGAATTCGAGAGATGTTACTATAAGATAGGAGAAAACGGAACTAATCTTCAAATGTTCTTTGATAAACTTCCTTCCCCAATTAATGAACAAATAAGTGACGAATATCGAGAGCTAATAAAAAATGGAAGCAAAGATTCTCTTTGTAATAGAATTTCCTATGTTAGGAAATGGGTTGAGAAAAAATGTCGAGATGTCAGAAGCACCCAAAGAATGAAAAAACAATTCTTAACTTGTTGGGAGACACCAACAGAATGGGGATGCAACACTAGAGATTATCAAGGAAGAAGGAACTATAAGAGAAAAAGTTTCAACAAACAAAGAGGTGAGAAATATTATAAGAAGTATTATAAAAAACCCTTTTCAAAAAATAGAAGATTTTTTCAAAAAGCTTCATTTTGTCCTGAGAAAAAGAAAAACTGCAAGTGTTGGGCATGTGGAGAATCCGGTCATTATGCTAATGAATGCAAAAACAAGAAGAACAATAAATTAGCAGAAGCCCTAGGTAGTTTGGATTACATAGAACTATCAGAAGATGAAGCAGTAGATTTAGCTCTAAGGAATAACAAAGGAATAGTGGAAATAATTGAAGAAAAGTTTGATGAAAATGAAGAATCTGAAAATGAGTCAATTGAAGGTGAAGAAATTAATGAGATGATGGAAGGGGAAGCTCCTAGTGAGTTCTTTGATGAATATGAAATGACCACCTTAGCTCAACTTCAACAAGCTGAAACTTCTATTGATGAAGAACACGTAGAAGAAATGACTAGATCAGGGGTTGATTTCCCGATCATTGCCAAAGAACAGTTTGTTAAAAAATCATTGTTCTCAAAATATGCTAAATATGTGTGTGAAGAGATGTCTGGAGACGTAACAGTTAAAAACAATGAAAATCAAGCAACTGAAGTGAACTTAATTAATTGGACAAATATTCAAAAACATAACAAAGACAAAAAATTTAAATATATCTTTATATGTGGCATTCAAGTTATTATAACTCCGTTACAAGACTATGATAAGGATGTGCAGTGCATTAATTTCGTTTGTGACATTAGGCATAAAAAGTTTAGTGACCAATGCATCAGTGGAATATTCTGTAATCTGAGTCAAGGAGCAGTCTCTTGGATCTGTAGGCCGAACTATTATGTTAGTTTAGAAGATCATTATGCATCCCAATTCTTAGCTATAAAATTGTTAACAGAAGGTATCAGTATGCACAAGGGAACTTATCCATTACAGCTAAAGTGGAAGGTAGTTTATAAACTGGAAAACACGACAAATCCTCCACGTAAGTGTCACATAGTAGAAGCTGAGAAACACGAGATAGTAGGTCCTAGCAAAGAGGTTGTGCCAGTAAAGCTAAGACCAGATCAGATAAAACTAAAAACTATTTTGGTAAATGCATTCAAAAATTCTGCAGCCACTAGCAGTGATAAAGTTTTAACTATAGATGAAGAAGGTAGGATCCATACGAATGCTAAACCACAAATAAACCTGTCTAGCTGTCCGAGTCTAGAAAGAAATCCCAGTTTCAGGTTCAATCCTAATCTCAGTATTACCCCAAGGAACCAGGAAGTTACTGCAAGCAAGAAAGACAAGTCATTTATGGTAGATGAGGATATAGCTAGCATGATAGCAGCCTTAAACAAGAGGCTAGAAAATAAAATTATAAGAGAACCATCTAGACATAGTATTGATCTAGGTTCTTGTCCTTCTAGGGAAAACCGTATAACTCCTTCCTGTCCTTTTAGAGAAACTGGTACAATTCCATTGCATCCTCCAACAGTCTTAAGACTTGCAGAAAGACAGGGAGAAGCGTCTGGTTCTGAGCCTAAAGGAAAGATAGTAGGATATCAAACTAGAACCATTAGTGAACCTATCTTTGAAAATGATGTAAGAGCAAAGAATTTCACTGGACCTCCTCAAGAACCGTTTTGTGAAGAAGAAGAAATAGGAATGAGAATGGAAGTAATGGATCTTAGGTATGTCTACGAAGAAAATACGAGGGTAGAAAAGAGCCTTGAACATGTCAGTAAAGGATCATTGAAGAAAAATTATAGAATCAAAAATCCCAATAGCATTTATATCCCAATAAGTATTTGTTTAGAAGGGTTTAACAATTATGAATTATGTGCCTTTGTGGATAGCGGTTGTTCTGTATGCTTTGGTAAGAAGGCATTGTTTCTTGAGTTCATATGGCAGAAATCTTGTAGACCAATCCAAGTCAGGATAGCTGACAATAGTATCATGGTTCATTTAGAATTAGCTTCTGATGTGGCAATCATGATAGGTGGAGTCTTGTGTGTAATCCCTACACTCTGGGCTACTACTCAACCTTCACACGACATGTTAATTGGAAACAACTTCCAAAGACTTCATGTCCCAGTTACTCAACACTTAGACGTGATGGTCTTTAATATCAATGGTGAAGATGCTTGGGTTAAGAAGATCAAACAAGCATATACACACCAAGCAATAGAGTTCACGTGCACTAAGCGTGGTGAGGAATATATTCTTCCTACTCAAAGAGAATTTGCACTCTCCATATGTGAAATAGGCTTAAAAGAAAAAATTCTTAAACAGCAAGAAAAAATGTGCAAAGAGTTATATTATGAAAATCCTTTAAAATCTTGGGAAAAAGATAAATCATTTGCTACCATAGAGTTAATAGATCCAAAAACTGTCATTAGAGTAAAACAAATGGTTTACACTTACAAAGATCAATAAGAGTTTAAAGAACAAATTGATGAGCTATTAAAGAAAGGATTAATTAGAGAAAGCAAAAACCCTCATTCTAGCACCGCCTTTATGGTCAGGAATCATGCTGAGGAAAAAAGAGGAAAAGCTAGAATGGTTATCAACTATAAAAAGCTTAATGATAATACCGTTTTTGATGGATACTATATCCCTAATAAAACAGTTTTATTTAATAGAATACAGGGAGCCACTTGGTTCTCTAAAATGGACTGCAAAAGTGGTTATTGGCAGGTAAAGATGAATGAAGATAACATTCCACTTACTGCATTTAGTGCTCCACAAGGACACTATGAGTGGATAGTCATGCCATTTGAGTTAAAGAACGCACCACAAATATTCCAGAGAAGAATGGACAATGTTTTCAAAGAATTTAAACATTGTTGTCTTGTTTACATTGATGATATCTTAATCTTCTCTAAAACCTTGGAGCAACATAAACATGATTTAAAAGCTATAACCCAAAAATGCATTGATCATGGAATCATTCTAGGACAGAAAAAGTGCATTTATGCTGAACCAGAAATTGAATTCCTAGGACTCAAGATAAAAGCAGGTCAAATTGTGTTGCAGGAACATATTTTAGAAAAGGTAGAAAAATTTCCTGATGAAATCAAAGACAGAAAACAGCTAGAAAGGTTTCTAGGCTGTCTTACTTATGCTTCTGATTTCATTAAAGATTTAGCCAAACTAAGAAAACCTTTACAGATAAAATTGAAGAAATAGCAAGTTTGGAATTGGACTTCGTTAGACACGAAAATAGTCAAGGAACTAAAAAGAAGATGTGAAAAGCTTCCAATATTGACTCTACCTAATGAAGATGATGAGTTAGTTCTTGAAACAGATACTGGTGATTATCATTGGGGAGCTGTTTTGAAATTAAAGAAAGATAACAAGCTTTGCAGGTACAACAGTGGCAGCTTCAACAAATCTGAGTATAATTACACCGTCATGGAAAAGGAGATTCTTGCAATTTATCGTGGAATCCAGAAGTTTATAATCTTTTTAGCCCCTAAACCTTTTACAGTCAAAACAGATTGTAAAGGAATATTGGGTTTTATAAATAATAATCTTGATAATATGAAAGCGCATGGGAGGCTCATGCGTTGGCAATTAGCCTTTAATCAATTTACCTTTACTGTTGAACATGTGCAGGGTTCAAAAAATTCTCTAGCGGATAGTCTAACTAGAGAACTAGCTGATGGACCAAAGAAATCAAACTCGATGGGAAGACCCTCGCTGGGCAACCAGCGAGATAGATCGTGATTTCTTATGTGACATAAGGGAATGTCAAGGATGGGTTTTCCCTCCAAGTTTTTACATTTCTGTTGATTTTGGAAGATTTACACATAACAGATTCCGTCGTGGACTCTTACAAATGAGAAACAGAGCGGTTATAAGATTCTTAACTTTGGAAATCATTATAAAAGTTCTTCAACTACCTATAGAACTTCTAGAGGAAATCTATAGGAGATGGAGGATGAGAGATTTCAGACACTTCTACTGGACAGTAACCTTGAGGGATCACAATACTCCAGCAAGGACCAGAGAGTGGTGTAACCATTTCTGTATAAACAATGGCGCTGGATTAGGAGGAATCTCATTGCCACTTACGACATATGCTGATTCAGAGTATCTAAAAGCATGGAAATATGGAATGTGTAATGGACTCTACAAATACAAGCGACCATGGCCAAAAGAAGAAGAGCAGAGTTTCCTGTACAACCACTTTACTAAATTCCAGAAGGAGGTTTTTTTCAGAGCAACAAAGTTTGAGAAGATAGAGGAAATAAACGGTTGTCGTGTTATCAGTGGTTGCATGGATGTTAACCAGGGAAAAACCCGGTTACCACATTACCTGATCTTCCTACTATTTACTGAAGAATACTGGTACGTGATGGATCCAGTAGTGGGAAGCCATAATAATACAATAAGACATCCATGGGTAGCAAGAGCGAAAGGGTTCTTCTACATCTATTTTTACATCAATAAGTTTAGACAAACTGGCTGTGGAATATTCAAAGTTGGGAATACCACCTTCATCATAACCCCACAGCTCAAGCCATTGATGCAGCAGGCTATAGACAGGTCCAAGTCCATTGAGCTCTATTTAGCACAAATAGAAGCTTGTCACTTTTTGGACAAGGAAGGCCATGAAAGGATGATTGATATGTTAATTACATGGGATCGAGAATACACTGAAGGTCTAATGCTTGATCTCGATTTGGATAATGAGCAAGATTTAGAGATTGATAATCTCCAAGATCTGATAATGGATGATGATGATGACTTAGAGGCCAATATGGGAGAAGAAGGGGTCCAGAACCTAAATGATTAAACATCACCATCATGCACCTGCACAATTATTGTACCTTTCTGTTTTCTTTTTCATCATGTGAGTTGTATTATTGAGTCAGCACTGTGTGCTTTTATTGTTTTCTGAGTGCGTAAGGGCCCATATGCCGGCCATTAGCTTTTAGACGTTGTAAAGGCATCCAATGCCTTTTAACCAGCTCTATATATAGAGCTCTCCTCAGACTTCTAAGGCATCGAATTCCAGAGAGAGAAAAACATATATGAGAAGAGAGAGAAGTCTTGGAATACAGAAAGAGAAAGAGAAGCATTGTTGAGTTCTGAGTTGGTTGGTTTCCCATCACTCAAAAACTCAAGAATCCTTCAATGGATCTTTCTGGTGTGAGAATTTAGTATGTTTGTGTGTTTGTAAGTTTTAAATTAGGAGTGCTTGTGTGCTGTAATATTTTCCAGATTCAATAAAAGTTTGTTTTTAAGAAAGGGAAAGCTACTTAATCGAACTCTATGTTCTAAATAATTAGTTTTCTTGATTCCAATCCTTTCACCCTCCAAAAACAAAAACTGAGGGTTAGAGACTACAGTCTGAGGTAGGAAACGAAAAAAGATATGTGCTTTGCTTGGACTAAGGGAGGCCTGGTTGAAGGTTAGCCACCTCTAGAAAACCGGAAGCTACAGGAACGCTGGTGGTCCAGTGTAACTAAGTTCAGGTATCGGTCAAACCTCTCTATCTTTAAGTTTTTAATTGCAGAGCGTGGTGGGCTTGAAACCATAGAAAATTCATTATTCTTAATATAGTTAGTAGATTATGGTAGTTAGTACCACCAAAAGTCATTTATAAGTATTCTATATTGCATCCTGAGTATTATTGTCGAAAACTAGAAAGTTAAAGACCAAGTTTGTAATTTTAATATTAGTACAGGTATCTTTTGAAAAATTAAAAAGAAAAAGCTGAAATCTTTGAATATTTTTGAAAATAGTTTGAAAGGTTGAATATTGTGGTAATTAGTTTGTAAAACTTGAATATTTTGAAAGAAATTTCAAAAATAAATTCTTTTTAGAATACTATAATAGTATGTTTTGAGGAAAATTCATATAAGTAATGAAAAAATGTGTAATGAAACCTTATATTAACTAATAAATTCTTCTTAGAATACTATTAAAGTATATGTTCAGGAAATCTCATATAAGTAACAAATAAAAGTTTAATAGCGCCTTATAATCACTAATAAATTCTTATTAGAATACTATAATAGTATGTTTTGAGGAAAACTCATTTAAGTAGCTAATAAGTGTTGAATAAAACTTTATATTAAGTAATAAAGTTGTAGAATACTATAAGTGTTTGATAAAACATTGTAGTATTCTAATAAGAATAATACTCCCTCCGTTAATTAAAACTTGACGTTTTACTATTTACGCACACTTTTTGAGGTGTTAAAAACTATATAAAATATTAACTTTTTTAATATATTTTTTTTTAATAATTTCATACTTGTTACTATTAAGTATGAATTTATAAAAACAAATTATAAAAAAAAGTTAATATTTCATATAGTTTTTATCATTCTAAAAAAGCGTGCATGAATAGTAAACGACAAGTTTTAATTAACAGAGGGAGTATTAGTTATTATAAGATGTTATTCAACATTTAGCCTGAATTTGTTGCGGGTGCATCTTTACTTATCCCCTTTCTCTTCTCATGTTCAAGCGGTTACCTTGCTTGCGGAGAAGTTGCAGAGGCATCACTTCTCATGAAGTTGTTGCAGTCAGGACCTGAAGTTTGTGTGGACAGAAAACTTATTGTTGAGGCTTCTGAAAGCTTTCAAAAGGCCCAGGTAGTTATCTAAACCTATCAGGTTGTTACAACTTTAATTTGATGCTGAAATTCAATTTTATTTTAGAATGTGTATGCTGAAATTGAATTCGATACACTGTCTAATTTGAGATTTGGTTGTAGAAAGAAATCAAACAATGAATTGTTAAGTTGTAGAAAGATATTGTTATGTCCCTAGCTAATTATTTTGAGATTTTTGTTGTGTTGTGTGTAGGGAAGGGGAAGGTAGTATGTTATTTCAAGCTTGAGTTAATAGATTTTTTAGATTTGGTTGAGGGGGAGACCAAGTATGAAGAAGACTACAAGTGCAAGTTTCTAAGGCTTGCATTGGCATACTACAAGAAGAAGCTATCATTGTGTATGGGACAAGGGGAAGTCGGTGGTTGTAAAAAGGTTCGTTGGCTCATTTTTGTTACGTAGGTGCTCCAACATCTCATTTGGGTCTGGATTGAATCAATGTTTCTATTGGGTGTCCTTGTCATATTCGTGCATAATGAGACTTGTTGTATTGTTGAACTTTTGAGTGTGTTTTAGATGTGTTTTGAATGGTTTAATTTATGGTTGTATTTTGGATGTGTTTGTGTGACAGATTTGTAAAATTATATTAAATTTATTTCCTGGCTCATAGAACGAATAAGGCCACGGGCATAGCCACAAGCATAGCCACGGGCACAACCAGCAATAAAGCCATAAACTTAGCCACGGGAATAGCCAACAATAAAGCCGCGAACTTAGCCACCTAATTGGCCACGATCGTTGCCATGAAATCAGCCACGAAAGACGCCAGACATCTCGCACGTGCCAAGCCACAAAATAAGCCATGACATACACCGTGGCTAACTTCATCGCTACAGCCACGAATGACACGATCCCGAACCGGCCACAGACATAGCCACGGACTTGTCAGATCGTAGCTATTAGCCACGGATGTTGGAGAGCTGGCTATTAGCGACGAGGCATATAGCCACGAATGGCGACGAACGTAAAATTTGTGACTATGCCCGTCGCTAAACCGTTTAGCCACGATCATTCGTGGCCAATTCGTGGCTATTTGTTCGTGGCTATTTCCTGCATTTTTGGTAGTGAAGGTTATTGTGATTTATAATGATTTTTTAGAGCACATTGCAATCGTATCATACCTTAGGTGTTTGGTATGGTATGATTGCAATGTGCTCTTTGCTTAAATTTATGCTCACATAGTCACAGGGCGCTAAGTAGGTCACTCACCATTACGCCAATTCCATCTTTTGTTTCTTTATTTATCTTCTGGTAATCTTAGAAGAAGGTACCAACCTAGTACAAATATGTGAGTTTGATCTCTTTCCTAAACACCAATTCCATCATTTGTTTCTTTATTGTCTTGCCATTGTCTTGGTGACTCTACGTTTAGTGGTTTAAATTGGGTCTATTTCGTCGCACTTTTTACCTTTGGTTTTCATAATCATGTTTTCTTATTTCGCAGTGGTTGTCACACTTGCTCTAAAGGAAATTTGTTAACTTAAATTTTGTTATTTTATTCTAGATTATAACTACCTTGAGTGTTGTGGATAACATGAGGGATCAGTTATATTCTAAGAAAAGGAAAATTTCCAGGTTGCATTCATTCTTTTTGTTCAGCTCAATATAATAGTTTATTGTTTACTTCTAGACATTTTCAGTATAGTTGAACGTTGGTACTCTTACCAGGAAGGATGATTCAAAGATAGAAAATGACATCGAGAAGTTGAAACAAGAATTTGAATCCATTGAGAGACCAAATTTGCGGATGGAATATCCAGAAGGGGCAACAAAGAGTTCAAAGGGTGAGAAGCAACATGGAATCCCTTCCCAACCGATAACAGAGGCTTTAAAAGAACCGAATGCAGTCGACGAAGAGCATGCTAAGCCTTCCGCAGTGACTGTGAAACAATCTGCAGTTGGTGCGAAACAGGTGCTTGACCACGAAGCGGAGTTAGCAAAGCTGGAATCGAAATTCAAAAACATCGATCAAGAATATAACCCGCATGAGACCCTGGGAGTTCAATGAGCTAGAGCGAGAGCTGAAAAGATAGCAGAATCAAAACTGAAACAAGAAGCTGACGGACGTGTAAGTGTTACCCAACCCTGAGAACCCCTTTTACCCTTATCCAATAAGCTGAATCTGACATCCCTATTATGTAAATACCCATCTGTCCACTTTCCATTTCTTGGTGTTCAAGGTCTCCTCTAGAAGTATTGTTTTTGGCTTGGGAGCGAAGTCCTTGCATTTGGGGATGATCACTTTGGTGAATTTGCTGTGTAAATTCTCATTTGCATATAACATGGGATTATGGGGTATGCTATACAAGAAAAATGTGGTTGTGAATGTCAGAGTGAATAATCCCCGTTGGGTTGCCTTCGCTATCAATAGAATATATATAGGAGGTTTACATCATGACCTAATTACAATTGGGCCTTATGGACTTATATTACATCTAACATACCCCCTCAGTCAAAAGAGGAGGGCAGCGGATAGTGAGACTGGATCTAAAATCAAGAAATAGTTGGCGAGGCAAACCCTTGGTGAAGATGTCAGCATACTGAAACGGGGACGGGACATGTAAGACACGCACATGACCCATGGCAACCTTCTCACACACGAAGTGGATGTCAATCTCAACATGCTTGGTTCTCTAATGGTGAACCGGGTTGTGAGCAAGGTAAGTAGCGCTGGCGTTGTCTATATGCACAACAGACGCTTAATTGAGCGGACAGTAGAGCTCAAGTAATAAGTTGCGAAGCCAGTTGCACTCAGCGACAACATTGGCAAAACCACGATACTCTACTTCAACACTAGAGCGGGAGACAACATGTTGTCTCTTGGATGACCAAGAAACAAGAGAGTCGTTGAGGAATACATAATATCCTGACGTAGACCGCCTGGTGTCCGGACAGCCAGCCCAATCAGCATCCGTGTAAGCAACCATGGAGAGAGGTGAAGCTGATGGGGTAATAGTGATGCCAAGAGAAGTAGTACCTTGAACATACCTGATAATGCGCTTAAGAGCAGCAAAGTGAGACTCTCTGGGGTCATGCATAAATAGACAGACTTGCTGAACAACATAGTTGATATTAGGTAGAGTAAATGTAAAGTACTGTAAAGCACCAACTAGGCTACGATACAAAGTCGGATCAGACACAAGCTGACCCACAGCTTGAGCCAGTTTGGCAGTGGTCTCAACAGGCATTGCAGCAGGCTTACAGTTAGCCATGTTAGCATTGACAATAATTTCCTTGGCATATTTCTCCTGGGAGAGAAATAAACCAGATGCAGATCGAGATGTAGGGATGCCCAAAAAGAAACTGAGAGGCCTGTGATCAGACATAGCAAACTCCTTGCTGAGTTGATCAATAATGGCAGCCCGAAGAGTCTCTGAAGATGCAGTAAGGATGATATCATCGACATATAACAGCAAATAAGCAAGCTAATTACCTCAGCGAAAGACAAATAGAGAGGAGTCGCTCTTGCTACTGACGAAGCCAAGCATGTGTAGGTAAGTAGCAAAGCGAAGATACCATGCCCAAGGTGCCTGTTTAAGACCATACAGAGGCTTCTTTAAGAGACAGACATGGCCTGGTTTGGTCCTGTCAGCAAAACCAGGCGGGTGGAACATGTACACTGTCTCATTTAGATGACCATGAAGAAACGTGTTCTTGACATCAAGCTGATGAATAGGCCAATCCCTGGAGACAGCGAGATGCAAAACGGTACGAATGGTAGCCGGTTTGACAACCGAACTAAAAGTGTCATCACAATCGACCCCCACCTGCTGAGAGTTCCCATTGGCGACCAGTCGCGCCTTATAGCGCTCAAGAGATCCGTCAGAGCGAAACTAGTGCTGAAAGAGCCACATGCACCGCACAATGTTGGCCCCAAGAGGCCGAGGAACCAAGACCCAAGTGTTGTTGCTAATAAGAGCCTTGTACTCATCGAGCATGGCAGCATTCCAATTCGGGTCTAAGGTGGCTGTTTTGTGGGAGGTAGGGATGGGTGATATATGAGAAACAGAGAGGTCAAAAATCTGTTTGGGGCGAAAGATGTCACTCATGCTCCGAGTTTGGATCTGGTTGACCGGCTGGGTGGGGTTAGGTGGCAGAGCAGGGGATGTAGCTAACGGGACAGAGGTTTGAGGTGACTGGACGGGGGCTGGAGGTGTCAGGATAGGTGTTGTAGACGGCAGGAGATGGGCAGCCAAATGCTGCAGGTTGCGGTAAGGGAGGGTTGGGTACCTGGACCGGAGATGTAATAGCATTCGGAGAGGAAGAGGGATATAGTTGGTGAAGGAGGTGGAGTGTAGGGTAGTCATCAGAAGGGGGCGGGGTGTTTGGGGATGTAGGGGACTAGAAAATAGGAAGGTGGTCTCATCGAATGTGACATGGCGAGAGAAGATGACACGTTTGGTAATGGGATCAAAACACCTATACCCTCTATGATTGGAGGGGTAGCCGAGGAAAATACAAGGTGTGGATCGAGGAGCAAGTTTATTATGAGCAATAAACGCTTAGTTGGGGTAACACCGGCAGCCAAACACACGGAGGTGGTCGTATTTAGGAGTGACTCGGAATAAAATATCAACAAGGCACCAATTTTGGATGGTTATGGAATGAGTGATGTTGATAAGATAGCATGCTGATTCAATAGCATATGACCAATACTGCAGGGGGACATGCCCATGGATAAGAAGAGTCATCATGTAAGTGGTAGGGGTGCGAATGCTCCGTTCGGCTTTCCCATTCTGGGAGGAGGTGTGGGAACAAGAGAAGCGGAGCTGAATTCCATGAGTAGAGAAGAAGGATTTAAGGGTATTGTTGTTAAACTCACCACCCATGTCACATTGAAAGGATTTAATGGGGAGGTTGAATTGCGTCCGAACAAGGCTATGGAAGGTCATAAGGTGAGTAACAACTTCAGATTTGTACTTTAGGGGTAACACCCAAAAATAATGAGATAATGCATCAACCAGCACAAGCGCATAACGGAAACCATCATGACTGATAATGGGAGAAGTCCATAGATCACCATGAATGATGTCAAATGGAGCGTGCACCTGAGTATAAGACGTGGCAAAAGGCAATCTAGTGTGTTTGCCAAGCTGGCACGCCAGACAACTAGTGGAGGGAGGGGCTTTATTGCAAGGAATAAGTCTGGACCTGAGAGACTCAAAAGCCGGAGAGCCTGGATGACCAAGACGGGCATGCCAGAGAGATGCGGAACAGGCAACTGCTGATAAATTGGTTGCTGCAGGAGAGGTGACAGGATGCATGTTTTTGGTGACAGAATATATATTTAAGGTGACAGGATAAAGGTCTCCAGTGCTATTACATCTCATGAGCGGGGCCCTAGTTGTGAAATCTTTGACAACAAATCCAAAGCGGTCAAACTCAATGGAGATATTATTGTTTGTGGTGAGGCGACGAATGGACACAAGATTCTTTATTAAGTCGGGGGAGACGAGGATGTTGTTAAGAATTAGGTCGGTGGTAGGGGTCGGTAATGTAGTTTTCCCAAGACCCAAGGTAGGAATGCGTTCACCATTGCCGACAATAATGGATGTAGAAAGGCTCTTAGAAGTAGGGACATAAATTATACTTGAGTTGTGCGACATGTGCGCAGTGGCTATGCTATCCATGTACCAATTCGGATCGGCAGGTGACACGCCCATAGGTGTCAGGGTGGTTGGTTGCCCGTGTCGGGATGATGGCGATGATCCCGCTGCGAAGGCCTCCTCCATATGGTGCGGAGAGGGCCCGAGGAGTCCCTGTTGGCTCGGGTATGACCTCGTTGGACGCAAGGGGGAGGCGGAAGGGCATAGGCCGGGTAGCCCTAGGGATGGGCTCCAATGGGGGAATACCCCCTCTGTAAATGACTTGGAGAGGCGATAACCACGACGGGAGGTTGTTGTTGATTGTAGAAAGCCATAATCTTTGTAGATCTGCTTGTGCGAGGTAGATTACCATTACAAAGAGGGTGACAGGACACAATGGCAAGGGTGACAGGACGCAGTACCGATGGTGACAGGACACAGTGTTAGATCCGCCGAATCAGGGTTTGGCGGAAAAGGAAGAGCAATTAAGAGAGAGGAAAACAGAAGAAGGAGAATCTGGGTAGTTAGCAAACTGTCAGGGGACGGAGACGCCAACGGAGGGAGGAGGGAGGGTCAGCGGCAGGGAGAAGAGTGGTCGGTGACAGAGAGGGAGGGAGAAGGATGAGAGGATCGATGGTAGGCTAGAGAAAAATTTTGGAAAACCCTAGAGAAAGCGTGATACTATGTCAGAGTGAATAATCCCCGTTGGGGTTGCCTTCGCTATCAATAAAATATATATATGAGGTTTACATCATGACCTAATTACAATTGGGCTTATATTACATCTAACCGTGAACTTATGAATTGTGGGAAAACGATTGCTATATACTTAAAGTGTTGCTTGTCTAGATTTGTCATACTGATTTACGAAGTACTTTGTATTTCTCAGCAATGTGATACAGGTGAAGCAGTGTGTGATACAATTTGTGAAGCAGAGGATCCGCGTTGGTTTCGCAGTGGTTTTCATAAATTGTCTTTTCTTATTTGGCAATGGTCGGCAACTGAAATTTATTATTCATTAACTGATAGTAATCTTTGTTGTTATGAATTTCAATCCCTTGAAATCGAAATCAGTTCCAAGGTTGTGAGAACCCTCGGTTTTGTATGACTCGGGCATGGGAACTAGAATTAAATACAAGCATTCACTAGTACAAAAATAACTTTTTAACCCGCTACATAATAGACAGGACTAAAATATCCGGGTTAATATGCTCAAAAATGATAATTATGTATATTTTTTTTAAAAAACTGAAAATAGTATATAACCCGGATATATAAAAACGCCCGAGCTATTAAAGGTTGAAACTTGCACTAGAGCATACATCAAATATCCCAGAGCTCAAATATCCATGTTATTATTTGATTTTAATTGCACGGGCGTGTCTTCAACCATCTACCTCGAGGCTATTTTTTTTATCACTCTAAAAGCTCAAATTAAAATCCCGTTATATAGGACCGGGATATTAACCAGTGAGTAGAAGCGAAAACAATAAGCGCGTTGTCTTCGCCTTTAGGGTTCCCAAATTGAAATTTCAAAGCTCGTGTTGTCTTCCCCTTTCTCCTCACCGTCGTCTCACCATGTTCTCCACCTCGCCGTCTTCGCCGTCTCTCTTCCTCTCTTCCTGTCTCTCCACCCGAATGGCTTGGATCCTTGCCTCGGTTCAGCCGTAGAGGATCGTCCTCAGCTCGATCTCAGACTCACAAAGCGATCCAGTGTCTATTTTGCCCTAATTTTCGTAGCAGCTATGGATTTGGACGCGAAGCAGAGAGTCGAGGAGAAGGCTTGAGAGATTCTCGGAGCGACGGATATGGATACGGTGATGAAGCAGTCTTCTTCCTATCTCTCGTCTTCGCCTTCTATTTTCCTCGTCGTCTCACAAGGCTAGCTTGCCCCAAATCTCTCTTCATATCTCACCTTCTCTCTTTTTCTCTGGCAGTCTTCCTCTCTAGCGTAGTACCCGTGCGTAACGCACAAGATTTGTAAAATATATTACTCCATCCGGTCAGAAATATTTGATGTTTTAAATAAATGCACGGTGATTAAGAAATGTTACTTTTACCTTTAAATACCCCATCAAATAATTTTTACTCCCCCATCACATTTATTATGCACAAATGTAATTGGTTAAGAAAAAAAAGTACAACTTATATTGATATTAGTGCAAAAGTAAAAAAGAGTGTAAATATTACTTCTAAAACATCAAATATTGTTGATCAAATTTTACCTCCTAAAACATCAAATATTTCCGATCGAAGGGAGTATATTTTATAGAAAATATTACCATAATTTATTTACATTATATATATTAGATATATTATACGTACTATTATAATAATATGAAAATGATATAGCAAAATAATATAAATTTGGATAAGAAAGTAATGCTTATATTATATCAATATACTAGTTCAGTACCCGCACTGTGTGCGGATTTTTAATTTAAATAAATTTGATAATAAAACCCGTTTATTCAATTAATTAATTTATTTCATACTTTTAATTTCTCCAATCTGAATGAATTTATACTTTATTGACAACATATGAAACAACATATGAAAAGCTAGTATATATTAGTGAAAACAACAACATAACATACCTTATAACCAATCAGCACGTTATTTCGAAAAGCTTACCAAGGAAATCGTAAACAAAGTCGTAAATAACCCACAATAACAATATCAAAAAGAAGGGAAAAGACGTCAACGTTTGTGAAATAACATTAACAACTATATATAGGTCAAAATCTAAAAATCTATCCATAATTATATATGTATAAAATCCAAAAATATATCTCATAAATATATCAATACCTTCAAGATATATAGAAAAATTTTATTTCTTATTGATTTCAATAAGTTGATAACTTTTACACCGCTAAATATTATTTCAATTTACCCAAAACCTTTTATCTTCTTCGTATTGATTATTATGACCATGCTAAGTATTATTTCAATTTTGTCAAAAAATTTTATCTTCTAAAAATATGCTCATATTGATGAAGTTATTGATAAAGTTATTTAATTAGTATGTCCATGTAATATATTGATAAAGTTATTATCTTCTAAAAATATGTTCATATATAGTGAAAATAGGTAAAATCTTATCTTATATCATAGTATTTAAAATTAGTTAATATCTTCCAAAAATATATCCATATCTAATCAAATTGGGTCATATTTTATCTTATACATATATAGATATATTGATTAAATAGAGTTAGAAAAAATAATTTATCTTATGGATATATTTTAAAATTAGTTAATATCTTATAAAAATATATCTTTATCTAATCAAGTTGGGTCAAATTTTATCTTATGCATAAATAGATATATTGATTAAATAGAGTAAGAATAAAATTTTATCTTATGCATATATTGATTATTTCAAAAAAATTTGATTGGCTTATATGACTAATTAGTATCTATAATAGTATTTAAAATTAGTTAATATCTTCTAAAAATATATCCATATCTAATCAAATTGGATCATATTTTATCTTATGCATATATAGATATATTGATTAAATAGAGTTAGAAAAAATAATTTATCTTATGGATATATTTTTAAATTAGTTAATATCTTCTAAAAATATAACCATATCTAATCAAATTGGGTCAAATTTTATCTTATGCATATATAGATATATTGATTAAATAGAGTAAGAATAAAATTTTATCTTATGCATACATTGATTATTTCAAAAAATTTGATTGGTTTATATGACTAATTAATATCTATATCTAATGAAATTGCGTCAAATTTTATCTTATGCATATATAGATATATTAATTAAATAGAGTTCAAATAAATTTTTATCTTATGCATATATATTGATTATTTCAAAAATTGTGATTGGTTCAAATGACTACGATTAAGGAGAAAACGCCACGTGTCTCAGCCGACTTCTCCTTTATTATATACTAGCGTAGTACCCGTGCGTAACGCACGGTATTTGTAAAATATATTATATTTTATAGAAGATATTAACATACTTTATTTACATTAAAAATTTGCTATATTATACTATTATAATAATATGAAAACGATATAGCAAATTAATATAAATTTTGATAAAAAAAAATGCTTGTATTATATCAATATATAATATATGTGGAAAAACGTCAATGTCTCACCTTCCTAGCAGGGTTGGATTTGAGATTTGAAATGTATGGGGCATGATATAAAAATGTGGCCCTCTACTAATATTTTTTTTGTTGTGTTAATGGATTGGAAGGTAAGACCAAATAATTTGGTAGTTCGACTACATATTACAAAAACTCTAGGTGAATGGAGTTTTTAGAACTTTTGGATGGAGAACACATAAAAATGTCGAAGAAGAAATATTCTTGTAATAAACTTAAAAGTAAAAAAAATGTTTCATCCGTCTCAAGACTCTCAAAATATAGGTCGTTTTATTTTTTTGCATGCTTTTTAAGAAGCTAAAAAGTCTGTGTTCAAGATCCGCGAACACACCATGTCGTTACACCTGTTCCATAATGCAGAGTTTTCTGCATTCTCTTCCACAGATCCTTCGACAAATCCTACTTTGTTCTTCACAGATAACCCCTTCATCATCGCTTTCTTCCATCTTCTAAAATTCTCTCCAGTTAATTGAATTGTGGTGAGAATAATACCTGAATTATCCGATGGATGGATGAATAATAGATTCTGGAGATCCATTGTTGTGATCAATTCACCTCGTCGTCTTCTCTCCGACGATTGTGAACTCTGATCCTCTGTCGCCATTGATGAATGTGCAGAACTCACAATCAATCACCAACTCAGAAGCAAAATTAGATTGCAGGAAACAGAGAATCACTCGATGCGGAAGCGAAAAAGAACTCAGATTCCTTGAGCTCTGATACCATATTGATTCAGTAGAACACAACTTATGGATCCATGATCAAACACTCAAGAACACTCAGAAGAAAGAAAGGGAATAAACTGAACTCTCAAAATACAGAATTTGATTATGTCGAAAAATAGAGTTTACAATGTGAGCTACTAAGTATTTATAGGCATAGCCTTTACAACATGATCAACACTTAGAATCAGTTGTAACTGATTCTTGAATCTGTTATATCTAACAGAAGTACAACTGACTTCATCATTATATCATCATCAATTTTTCTTCTCCTCTCACGGTCATTCTCTGGAACCAAAGAATACAAGAGGGTTTGAAGAACTCGGTCCGTTTGCAGCTGCTGAGAAGCAGCAGCCCAACCAAAGGCATGAAAGTAGCCTCCATCCCTTAACTTAGGATGGTGGTAGAGCTCTCTGGCCAGTGTGCTTTTTCCGACACCGCCCATCCCACATATGGCTATCACCGTCTCTTTGCTCGGATTCAACAACCTTTCAACCAGCTCATCCAGCTGACTTTCAAAGCCAACAACCACACAATCTTCTCTATCATGGGTATAAACCCTCCTTAGAGGCTCGGTTTGGTGTCTACCAGGATTGTTATCTGCTGCACTAATCCGGTCAGCGACACCATAGCTTATCATCCTGCTTTTCAAAGCGGAGATCCTTTTGTTCAATGCATCGATCTCGGAGTGTAATTTGAGGACAGGAACTGCATTCACACATAGGCAAGCCCAACGCAACGCAGATCGAAGCTGGCAGTCTTCGTATTCCTCATATCCGTGATGAGCCACCTTGAGGATATATGCATCGATCACATCTTGGCAATCATAGGCAACGTTTCTGGCATCGGATAGTACAGTCCGCACGAGTTGGTCCTGACGGCGAGTTTTGACAGCTTCCATTAGGAAGGCTGCCAAGGTGTTGAGCTTAGTCTGCAGATCTACAACATGGTCCCTCACACCATCCAAGTTGCAGATTTGCTCCACCAGCAGCTTCCCCAGCCAAAGGGCTGCTGCTTTCACCTCGGATTCTGCCATTTTTTTCTCTTTTCTTCCTAAATCAATTGGGACTTCCCTGAACTAATTAAAACAGGTCTGATCTAATCTGGCTGTTAATTCATAGTTGATTGTTATAAATTTGGTAGAAAGATGAATTAATTAAGGCATATGGAGATCAACGGAGAGTAACTTACCTTGTGGCTTGTGTGTTGAAGCACCTGTTGACTACTTTGACTTGGAAGACCTACCTGCATCCCTTCCAAGACCTCCCGTTGTCATTTTCTTGCTGTATAATCCGCGGTTAGCGCTGCTAATATAACGTTGCAGCAACGTTGAATGTCATGTTGTTACAACGTCTAATCCGACATTGTCATATGTCATACACGACGTTGTGAATTGGAGGACGACGGGGCGGGTCGGGCACTTTACAACGTCAAATTAGACGTTGTAAAGTGGGCCTGGGCGGGCCACATAACAACGTCATATTTGACGTTGTAATAACGTCATATTCGACGTTGTGATATCCCGTAACAACGTCCAATCGGACGTTGTTAGTTAGGCCATCATAAATACCGCAACACTTGTTCCCCGAGGCACATCCCCTACCAAACACTAAACACACATCATGACATCAAACTCAAATAGCTTGGTTAAACATGGCATGTTTCGTGATGGGACCCGTTTCATTGTTGAAGTGGAGAGACACCGTCGTCCACCTGAATATGATGCTTGCAACTTCAAGCACAAGAACTATAAGCATTTTTTTTCGATGCAATCTATTTTCTGTGTAGGGTTGCCGCATCCTCGAGAGGTCACCAACAAACAATCACATGCAAACGCTTCACTTCATAGATAACGATTAAGTAACGATTAGATTACACATCGAGGCATTACTAAAACTAACAAATACACTGGATAACAACATAAATTTTTTTTTAACAAACGACCAGCCTATACATGATTCGTCTTCGGAATGAGTTTAATCTTAAACTCGTTGAATGCAAAGGTTCCAAGTATCCCTGCTGTTTGAGCTATATCAGCGTGGTCCTCTCTGTTTATATCGGGGAAGAATGACCGAATATGTTGAAGAAGAAGGTCTCCAACCCTCCACTCATACGCTCCACGAATGCCCGGATGAAAATCATTGCAGTACATACAACCGAAGTGCAAGGGTGCGGAAATGTGATTCTCATTTTCACACATGACCCGAAAGAGCGCGCATGGATGCATGCCACTGTATTCTGGACTGCAGCAAGCACAGTTGGACTCCTCCGGGGGCTTTGAGTACCGAACCCTTTTGATTACATAATCAATGCGGGAGGTTGAGCCTTCTATTCCAGTTGTAATCGGCTCCATGACAGGAATGAAAATGTGGAATTGTTGTGTTGCATTTTCAAATGCGGTCCTCATCCTCTTTTATAGGGGTGGGTGAATGTGGGAAATTTGGATGAAGTAACAACGTCAAATCTGACGTTGTTACAACGTTCAAATAGACGTTGCTAAGAAAATACTTGGAGAAACTTGGACGTTGTAACAACGTTCCAATGGACGTTGCTAAGCCCGACGGAGCCCGCTTGGATTCCAAGGTGCAACGTTCAAACCGACGTTGCTACAACGTCGGATCTGACGTTGTTACAATGTCGGATCCCGTCCCCTTTGCAAAATTCACCACCAAATACAACGTCGGATTGAACGTTGCTACAACGTCTAATCCAACGTTGCTACAACGTCTAATCCAACGTTGCTACAACATCCAATCCGACGAAGTATTTGCGATGTATATAGGGAACGCGTTTTTTTATTATATAAAGAAGACACGGGCCTTCAGCCCATATGTGATAATTGAAAGAAACCCCTCTTCAGGATAATTGAAAGAAACCCAGTAACTTGTGGGATGATTATTAAAAAAATTATTTATTTTAAAATTTTAAATTCAAAATTTTTAAATATTTTTTAATGGTTTTAGTCTAGTTCGATAGTGCTCAGTATACCTGAGCTTTGTCATTCGGAATAGCCAAGGTGTAGTTCTTTCTTACGGGGCACAGGGCCACTGTTCAGTTTCCCCTTTACAAACGGAGTGTCTTGGTCTCCAGGCTAGGTTACGAGAAGCTGCTTTGAGGGGTTTCTCGCTTCTGGAGGTGGAGGGGGACTGCTTGACGGTGATCAATGTCATAAAAGGGATTTGGAATGTCCCGTGGGAGATCGAGATGATGATTTCGGACACCCTCAGTTTATGCAGAGTTTTCGAGTCCTTAACTTTGGGGAATTACATAAACATTGTGGAGACTATTTGTAAGGACTTTCCTCTTCTTCGAGTCCTTAACTTTGGGGAATTACAAATACAAGGCAAATTCCCCAAGCACATAGGAAATTTGATTCACCTCAGGTATCTATGCTTGGTAAGCACACTTGTTACCGAGTTACCCTCGTGCATACATAAATTACAGTGGTTACAAACTCTGGATTTACGGCTTGATCATGGGGTGGTGTTTCACCTGCCTAATGTATTGTGGAAGATGAAGCAACTAAGACATCTCTATCTTCCATTTCAGGGAGGACTAGGAATAGCAGAAAAAGAAAGAATTGCAAATGATCCGCATAGATACGTGATCAAAGGAGGAGGAATGTTGCGGCTGGATGCTCTATGGAATCTATAAACATTAGTATTCATAGATCTTGACAGAGTAGACTTGCAAGGTCTATCAAAGTTGGAGAGGATGAATAACCTTTGTGCAATTTGTGAGACCAATAAGGAGGCATTGTATCCTTTCCTACAATGCTCAAGTATGAGGAGTATCACGCTTCAGGTCCATGCCCAGATCATTAATGAGGATCCATTGATATTATCTCATTGTGAAGCCATATACATCAAGTAGATATACATGCTGAGCCATATGCAAACTTTTGTCTGCTAAGGCCGCTACTAATGTAAAGCATCAGGGAGTCGCTTTAGAACTGGACAGCGGAAAATTGCAAAGGTTGAGCACATCTTATATAAAGGCGAATTAAAGTGATTAATGACCTATTTGAGACTATATCAATCAAACTTACCTCAATTCACGTGATACATTAACCGAACTTGGAAGAGCATCAGGGAGTCGCTTTAGAACTGGACAGCGGAATATACCCAACCACTTGAGCTTCAGTAAAGCTCCTTGTTCAACCTCCCAATCGCTAAAATTGCCCAACTCTTTAAAGGATAGTTCAGTCAGCTGAGGAAAGCCACCGGCAGAGCAAACCATCCTCTGACCATCATAACACATGTGCAAATACAGGTCAGCAAGTCTAGGATGCCTCTCTAGAACCGGAAGTGGGTCACTCTCAAGCTTAACAAAGATAATATATAAAGACACCAAGTTTTGTGGCAACATTTCCAAACGTAGTGGTTGATTGAGACGATACTTGCCATGTTGTTCTGCCTGTATCATCAGGTCACACATGGCTTCACAAATCGATAATATAGTTGGATTCTGGTTTAAGATTTGGGCGTGTAGCAGGAGTCTGAAACTCTTCATACTAGATGAGCCTTGTAGGAGATGATCCAATGCCTCCTCATTGGTTCCACAAGTCACCATAACCGTCTTCAACCTCTTCTTCAACATTTTTAGACCTTCCAAGTCGAGTCTGTCCAGGTCTATGTTCATTAATGTTTGTAGGTTGGAGAGACCATCAAGACGTAGCAATCCACCTCCTTTGATCAAATACATCTGCTGGACATTAGGAATTGTTTCGAAATTTGGAAGGTAGACATGTCTAAGTTGTTTCATCTTCCACAAGACATTAGGAAGTGAAAGCACCACGCCATGGTCAACTCGTAAGTCAAGAGTTTGTAGCCACTGCAGCGTTTCTATCGATGATGGCAACTTAGTAACACGAGTGTTGGCCAAGCCCAAGTACTTGAGGTGGATCAAGTTTGAGACATTCTTATGCAACATCCCAGTTACACGCAAGTTTTCACAGTCCAAGACTCGAAGAAGGGGAAAGTCATTGGAAATGATTTCAACCAACTTTCTACAGTTCTTCTCGCCTTGTTGCTCATATTCACTTAAGAAGAGCAAAAGAGATCGAAGGTTGGGAGCTCTCGATACTTTGGCAGCAGACGTTGATGTAGGAAGAGATGAGCTCTGTGGCTCCTGATCACTCACATACACTGCTATACGACGCAACCTTTTGTCTACTCCGGGAAGCAAATTCAAAGGATGGGCTGCATTTGAGTTGTTGTTCAACAACATAGGTCCGTTGCAATTGACTATGTGAACAAAACCTTCTCTCTTAGATATATCAATGCAAACATCCCTCATAAGATCATGGAGGCGACATGATTGTAACCTTTCGGTTCCCTCAACCCAGCTAGCTTCTTGAACCATGCTCCTACTCACCAGCTCGTTCAAGTATCTCTTAGCAATATCTTCTTCCAATTCATATGGATCTTCTTTTGAAACTATCCCTTCAGCAATCCATAGTTGAAACAGTTTCTCAGTTGGGATTTCGTAATCTTCAGGGAAATTCGCCAAGTGAAGGAAGCAATTCTTCAAGTGATATGGCAATTCATCATAGCTCACTTGCAATACATCATACACATCTTTATAAGAATCAGGAGCTCCTCCTCTTCGGATCTGTGAAGAAATGTCGTTACGCAGTTGTATCCATTCTTCTACTCGGTTTTTCCTTTGCAACACTTTAGCAAGTACAACAATGGCGAGTGGAACCCCCTTGCAATGTTGTAGCATTTCTCGTCCCAACTCCTCCT
Source organism: Persicaria maculosa (assembly GCA_963922045.1). Taxonomy (NCBI): domain Eukaryota; kingdom Viridiplantae; phylum Streptophyta; class Magnoliopsida; order Caryophyllales; family Polygonaceae; genus Persicaria; species Persicaria maculosa. The sequence continues at coordinate 8,212,244 of OY998271.1, read as the reverse complement.
TTTTTGAATCTGAAAGCAAGCCATATGAAGAATTTTATTAACGTATCCCACTAATATTACAAGATTGATGATATGCTTAAGGCCTCAACCGAATGGTGGGGATTGGTACCTGAACACGATGATGCACTAGGAAATGTTGTCTTCTCAAAGAGCTCCCAGCTCTTCATTTGATCTAAGGCCTCAACCAAATGAAGGCATACCTCAGCCGGTTCCAAGCGTGAAACCGTTTCTTTGTTACGTGTTGTCAAGAGTATCCTGCTTCCTGATGCTTTCTTTCTAGGAAAAGCAGCCTGCAGCTTGGCCCAGTCGTTCGAAGTCCATATGTCATCAATCACCACAAGACATCTTTCACATTTCATCATATTGTAGAGCGCTGCGTGAGCTCTATCAGCTTTTATATCGTCGTCAATTTTTCTTCTCCTCTCACGGTCATTCTCTGGAACCAAAGAATACAAGAGGATTTGAAGAACTCGGTCCGGTTGCAGCTGATGAGAAGCAGCAGCCCAACCAAAGGCATGAAAGTAGCCCCCATCTCTTAACATGGGATGATGGTAGAGCTCTCTGGCAAGGGTGCTTTTTCCGACACCGCCCATCCCACATATGGCTATCACCGTCTCTTTGCTTGGATTCAACAGCCTTTCCACCAACTCATCCAGCTGGTTTTCAAAGCCAACAACTACACACTCTTCTCTATCATGGGTATAAACCCTCCTTAAAGGCTCGATTTGATGTCTAGCCGCATTGTTATCAGCCGCACTGATCCGGTCCAAAGCAGCTAGGACACCGTAGCTTATCATCCTGGATTTCAAAGCGGAGATCCTTTTGTTCAATTCATCGATCGCGGAGTGTATTTCGAGGACAGGAACTGCATTCACACCTAGGCAAGCCCAACGCAGCGCAGATCCGAGATGGCATCCTTCGTATTCCTCGTATCCATGACGAGCCACCTTGAGGATATATGAATCGATCACATCTTGGCAATCGTAGGCAACGTTTCTGGCTTCGGATAGTACAGTCTGCACGACTTGGTCCTGACGGCGAGTTTTGACGGCTTCGATTAGGAAGGCTGCCAAGGAGTTGAGCTCAGTCTGCAGGTCTGAAACTTGGGCCCTCACACCATCCAAGTTGCTGATTTGCTCCCCCAGCAGCTTCCCCAGCCACAGGGCTGCTGATTTCACCTCGGATTCCGCCATTTGATATAAAATGTTCTCTCTTTCTCGCAGATTAGATCAAACTTCCCTGAACTACGATGTTAATTCAAACTGAAACCGGCCAGCAAAGAAAAGGAATTTTGTTGAAAAATAAAAGTAATTAAATAGAAACGATTTCAGCAAATAAAGCAGCAAGTATTAATAGATAACCATAAACTCGAAACCGCATTTAATCAATCACATCATATCAAACACAGTGAACAAAAGCAAAAATCCAATATTAGTGTAAAACCTGAATTTAATTATGAAAGATGATAAACGGAGAGGAACTTAATTACCTTGGGTGTTAAGAAGCACCTGTTCCTTCCTCAACGTTGACTTACAAGATCTCCCTTCCAACAGCTCTCCTTGTAATCTTGTTCCTGTATGATATACAGCTGCGCACGTTGCACGTCCTTACCTAAAATATTATAAATAAATTCAATTGACAGTTGCAAAAATAACAAATTGTTAGTTGCGCCTAGAAAAGCTGTCATCTCAAAGGGTTCCCAGCTCTCCCAAATAAATTAAACATAGGGTGAAGGCTGAATCAATAAAAGACAGATAGATGATCAAACGGAGGCGAGTTTACCTTTGGATATCGACGCGGCAGTAGAAGTGCCAGTCACTCCCATAGCTTCATCCCGTGGCAGTAGTACTGACCGTGCACCATGTTGTAGTTGGTCTGCTGATCGATCTTTCAACGTACTGTATTTTGCACACGGTGCAGACAAACAGGCAAGAGATGATTCCCAAAAGAAACTTATAACTAATAACGATTCAACTATCGAAAAGGAAGCATTGGAGGACAGAAACAACATACATTGTAGATTTGTAGGAATAAGATTGGCCTCTGTCTACACATTGGTGAGCATCTTACCTGACTTAGGCGGATGGAGATTTTACCGTTATGATAGCTCCTCTTTGGTTGCGGGCTTTGAGTTATACCATTTGTGAGCATCTTACCTGACTCATTTAAACCTTGGTTGATTCTCTACACATTGCGATGGTGTGACTTGTAATTGAGCGACTAGGCCCACTTAGGTGAGTCTAGCCGGCTCCTATCATCGGCGTATGTGCCATCTTAGTTACTAGGATCTAAAAGGTTATGCCTCTAGGTTCCTAAAACTTATGTTTTTTGTAATGGGATACTTGTACTTTCATTATTACTTTAATATATTTTTACCTTTAAGAAAAAAGATTGGCCACTGTCATAGCATTGAAATTCGAAAGAAGCAGAAAATACAACGGATAACCCTATTCCACGGTGTCGTAAAGAATTTGATCAAAGAATGTGATACAATTTTTCTACCTACATACTCTCATTCAGACTATGCATAGACTGAAGGCATGATAGCCTTGATCTACAAAAAAAAAAAAAAAAAGCGACAGTACCTGCGTTGCAGCGTATGCATTTTTGTTTTCAGCTTCACGTGGTAACTAAAATCATTCATAAGAAATTCTTCCGCTGGAAGGATAAGCAGCGTCTGAAATGCAGAATTCTTTTGAGATAAATAGATATCAATAAGCAGGCCAGTAGTAGAGCAATAACGAACCGACCCCAAGATTTAAGATCTGCTACGTTTGTGCTAAGAAAACAGATTTCAGCATGCTCCAGATAGGTTGCATGATCATCCATTCAAATCTCTCTGTAGAAGTAGACACCAATTCAAGCAATCAGAAAACAATTAAACCCACATAGAAAATCACCAAATAACAAGGAATGTTAACCGTTCCCGCTGAGGATCTAATTTCTGAAATTTCACAGATGTGCCTCCCGCTCAAGGCTAATTCAATATTACTAACTACAGATCAGAAGAACAGGTGGATTGGACATCAGCTAAGTTGCTATCGTCGATCAAGGCAGCAGCAAGCAACCAGCCATCAACTTGTGCCTTGAACCCCTATAAGGCAAGATAAGTTTCACGGCCAAAAAAGGGAGAACCAGTGGCATCAAGCAGATTAGTAGGAAGCTGAGAAACAGAAGTTAAAGCATTGGGCACAAATGTATCCATCAAAGTGAACCAGAAGCAATTATACAATAAATGTTGGAATTTAGCATTACAGAGTTCATTGATTAAAAGACCACAGACACACACATATACAAAAATCTATTTTCTCACCATATACCAAATTTCTATAGGTTGAGCAACTCACAAAGACACATCAAACACAAGGACCAGTACGAGACATGCTTTAAATGTTGAAATTCATCAATACATTATCTTATTAACTGAACATGGAAGAGCATCTGGGATCTTCACTCGACAATTAACCATAACTAAAGTCTTGAGTTTTTGGAAAGCTCCTTCCTCAACCTTAAAATCCCTCAATTCCAACAATTCGTCAAAGCACAGGCAATCAGAAAACAATTAAGATTTTGTTGCATAGTGTTTTGTATAACGGAGATATGTGTATCCTTGTTTAGCTGCGAGCTTGCAACTACTCGGGGAGTGGAGGTAAGAAGGTGAAGTCTGCGTTGTGCCACGAATGGGAGATGACGTTTCAATGTCTGAGATGGTAAACTTGTCTGCGGATTTCACAAGGTCATCAACTGAAAACGGTATGCTGCAGAGAAGGTATACTTGACCCAAATCCATTTTTCCTCGTTCAGTTTCGAGTTCTGGTTCAATTTGTAGGCACATGAGCCACAACCAAAACCGAGCATGACGAGCACAAGTGCTTCAAATCTGTGTTGACAGGTATGTCAACAATCTACAAAAACGGGAAAATCAAGCAAAGGATGAAAAGATTGTACATAGGATAGATAAGGTTTCCCATGCTTTGTTGATAGTACAAGGATACAATAGTTCAGCAATATGTTAAATTCTAGCCTAGTTATCAATAAGATAATATGACCACATGGTCTTTCATTTGTCAAACTAAGGCCTCTTGGAGGTCGAATGGCCTCTCAATCCAAGGCGAGGGACGCAGGCAGACACGGACCTCATGTTCCTCCTGCACAGCACGCTGCTTAGGCACCATTATCTCCAGCACCGTTCCTGTCTCGTCAAAATACGCCTCAAGCTTGCCGTCTTCAGGAATCCGGGTAGGAAGAGGTATTTCCCTGACGAAATCTCCAGGAGGGCATAGCTCTGGCGATGGGTCTGTAAGTTTGAAGGCCCTCCCGTGTCTCTTGATGAACGGTGTTCCGGCTGTGCTGGCACACATTATCTTGACAATCCCATGAGAGGATGTGTTCCTCCAAGTGACTTTTAACCTTTGAAGATCAGCAAAAGGCAGGCTTATAATGATCAGAAATCCTTTGTCGTCCTCGTATATGGCTTTTGCACCAGCCACAGGTCCATACACGTTCTTCATTACCCCAGTAAAGTCATTTGCCCATGGCGTGTCAACCTGTGTCCTCTCCACATCTAGCATCATTCCATCAGATTGTGAATTAATATGCAAGAAACCGCTGTCGCTGTTAACCTGATTGCAGCACTCCTTCCTCTGCCTTTTGCAGCAAGAAGAAAAATCCTCCCCGTTTCCGTTAGGAGATTTCACAGGATGAGCTAACAGAGATAGACCATTACCATGAGTAACATGCTGTACTTTTCTTTGATTATGATTCCCGTTGCCCTTCGCAGGTAAAACAGGCCGCTCAACCTCAAACTCCATTGGTGGAAGATTCCTCCAAATACCGTAGTCACTAGCATCACCTGGTATCACTAAGCTCAAATCTCGCCCTGTAAGCTCCATCCATTTCTTCCTCTCGCTCTCATCCAAACCAGTAAAGTCCGGTGACCGAACAAGTTCAATCCCATGAACACACTGGGGATTAGACAAGCCTCGGTAGTGCTTCCTCTGCATCTTGTGAGACCTAACAAAGCCCTTCTCCACGCCGTAGGGAAATGGCTTTTCCCCTTGCCTGGAGTGGCCATTCATGTAGCTCCTCAACTGCATCTTCCCCAACGCACTATCGGGCCTTTCCTTAAACACCCACATATAAATATTCTCCATGTCGTGCTGAACCATAAAAGCATCGAGTCTCAAGTCAGTCTTATCATAACCACACAATCCATTAAAACCCCTGGTAACCTTGGACTTCGAATTCTCCTTCAACACAGGCTTGAAGTAGAAGCTAAAGAAGAACCAGGCACCCCATATCGTATCAGCCCGCTTGGCGAATTTTTTCCCAACTTTAGGGACATGAATAATTGTCTCAGGCTCACAAAACTCAGGTCCAAGACCAACATCCATGAGATCACAAGTGTCATTCCACATCTGAGTTTGGAAACCAAGCTCCTCGGATATGGGGAGATTGATATCGACGGGACTAGATTGCATAACCCGTCGGTTCCCATCCCTATCGGAATCTTCATGAGAAGAAGAACTGGAATCCATGGACAACACTGTGGAAGGATGATAGTTTTCAATCGTCAGGGTCGTTAGGAGGGCGTCGTTCATCTTCTCTCTCAACCTAATCTCCTCCCCCTTTCCGTTTACAGAAAATTCTAGGGTTTAATTTTTCTTCCTTTCAATAATAATCCCAAAATCAATAATCTCTTCCTATGCCAATCAATCGTATGTAAATGTTACCCCAAATCAAAATTCCCAAACCCACAAACCCTGTTATGGATTGAGAAAAAAGGAGAGAACCCCCCAAAATGAAAGAGGAACCCTAGAAGTAAAAGTAACGAGACTCATAGTGGGGCAGATGAAACAAAAGGACCGGTCTTTTGGAGAAATTCGTGGAGCGGAAATTAAAAACCTTCCCATACGACCCCCTCCAATCCAATCAGATGAATCAAATGAAGACGTGAACGAACCACAGAATCTCATGAAGATTCGAGGACGAGTATCGTATCAAGGAGATCAAATCCATCAGCTACTAAAAGCTCCCCCAATCGAATATATATATCAAATTAATTAAACGAAGAAAAAAGAACAACGCAAACGGGAAAAAAATTGGGAGATTCAAAACGTTACCGAACAACATGAAATGCCATGAATCCCCATTAATTGATACTCTGAAGGCCGATCCCAAAAAGCACAAACAGAGATTAGAGAGAGAGAGAGAGTCAACTAGGAGAGATTGGAAGTGGAAGCAACGGAGGAAGGAGGGTTGAAAAAGGGAGCAACCAAAGCAACAACCTTCACTGGTTGCTACCTTTCTCCGCCTTTACTTTTTCTTTTTTTCCATTTTTATTCCCCTCTGAATCTCAGTGGGGTTTTTTTTGGGCTATTTTTTTCTTCTTTTTGAGAATATTACACAAAGGCGCCCATAATTTGGATCGATTTGAACAAACCGCCCTTTATGATGAGTCGAGTAGTTTGAGCTCGGCTCGATAAAAGCTCGGCTTGAGCTCGTTCTTTTTCTAAGTAAGTTGAATATGAGCACTTTTTTAAGCTTGACTCGCTCGATTTGAGCTATACATCGAATTTTGTAAAATTTCTAAAGTTACTATACTCTAGGCAAATAGAGCTACTCATTGCTCGAAAAAGGCTCGACAAGCTCGTTCATTTGCTAAACGAGCCGAGAAAGCACCCGAAAACTGGTCAATAAAGACACGGATTTCAACACTCGCAAAAGAGGGGTATCAAACCTTGCAAACAAGAGGTTATTTATATATCAAAATACAAATACATGAATAAATATATAAATGTTTTATTTTATTATTTTCAAGTATATTGGCCAGCTTTGGGCCCAAGCCATAGACTTGGGCCCGAAGCATAAGAGAGAGCCCACTTTTTTTTTCTCCAAAAGACTCCACATCCGAGCCTTGCACAACACGATCCCGGAAAATCCATACTCAAACGTGTCGCGAAAGGAGGAAAGGGGCCGTTGTTAAACGACACAAGAGGAGTGACGGAAGGGAACACCGTCGGCGCCAGAAATTGGTAGCCGACGACGTTGGATGAATGACCAGGAAAAGCCAACGGCATCCCCAACCCCCCAAATTGGGATGGGGGAGGAAGCCAGGCTGTCAAGGAGGAGGGGGGTTAGAGGGCTGAGAGAGAAGAAGACCTCAACATACCCGAAGAGAGGGGAATAGGTGGTCGGCAACAGGGGAAGGGGATGGGAAGTCGGGGTAAACAGACTCCGAGCCCCAGGCCACCAGATTAGATGGAGGATCGACAACGCACAACGCTCATCGATGATCGACCAACCGGCGACGGTGTTCAGCGGAACCAACGAAAGAGAGAGTCGTTGGAGAAGCACTGAAAACCGATTCACATGGCCGGAGCCGGGGACGTAGGTCACAAACGCCAGAAATGAGAGGTGGCCTAGAGGATATCGGGGTACAAACCCGGGTTAAGGCGGCGGAGGTGGTGTTGGGGTAAACGGCAGCGCGAGAGGAGATGGACCTCAAGAGGACCAAGGATACCGAGTACGCCGGAGACAGAGAACATCCCCATCGAGGACGATTAAGGGTGATATTCGAGCCGAACGAGCCGAGCTTGACATGTTCAAGCTTGGCTCGTTCAGGAAACGAGCTCGAGCCCAAAAATTATTCGAGCTTTTTTTTGCGCTCAAGCTCGGCTCGCGAGCCTAGGGTGAAACTCGAGCTCGGCTTGTTAAGGCTCGAACAATCGAGCTCGTCATTTGGGCTCGTTCGGATCGTTCAAAGCTCGGTTCCTAGTTGAGCTTACAGATTTTTGTCCGGTTAGTGCTTATTCAGAATTACATATAGGAATAATCAATTGACTAAAAGTAAAATCGAACAAATCAGAAGGGTGAATATTCCATAAACATGTTCTACAAATTCACTAAATAATCAAACAGCAAAATCGAACAAAATCAGACAGCAAAAAGATGAACATGAAGATGAACAAGGAGGGAGAAACATAATCCGTTCACCTTCAATTTCAAGTTCAATTTTTCAATCTCTGTTCTCTCTCTGGCACTCCTGTGACTCCCGCATCTAAACCGAACAAAATATGACAGCAAGAAGATGAACAAGGAGGGAGTAACAAAATCTGTTCACCCTTCAATTTCAATTTCAATTTCAATTTCAAATTCCATTTCAATCTCTATTCTCTCTGGCACTCCAGTGACTCCCGCATATGTAACAAGAAGATGAACATCGATGAGTCCGAGTCGCTGCTGGAAGACAAAGAAGATGAACAAGAAGATGAACAGCGACAAGGAGGGAGTAAGGGGAACAAAGCTTACCTGTGCTGCTGGAAGACAACCAAACAGCGACGAGTACGAGTCGAGGAGGACGAGCCGCGAGCGAGAGAAGGAAGTCGCCGGCAAGCGAAGGACGAGTCGAGGAGGACGAGCGAGAGAAGGAAGTCGCCAGCTAGCGAGAGAAGGAAGGACGAGCGAGAGAAGGAAGGGGAACCAGAAACACGAGAGAGAGAGAAGCGATACGGCCGACAGCGAGCTTCCGAGCTCGGCTCGGCTCGGGCTTCCGAGCTCGGCTCGAGCTCTATGAAATAATTTAGTATCTATTAATAATAAGTATTAAATTGTAAAAAAATTAATTAATATAAATAAGATTTTATATAGTTTTTAGCTCTTAAAACTACGTGCACAAAAGTCAAACATCATTTATTTCCGAACGGAGGGAGTATGATTATATTAAATAGTTTTTCCAAACTAAACCTTAATCGGATCAATCATAATATAACGATTTTTCCCCAACTCAATAAGTATATCTTTTGAATTTTAAAAAAAGGTTCTGGGTCGCCTCCTTTACCACTGCAAATTCTATATAGTATCCAATCCATGTCGACCATAACTCCTTTGGAAACATCTCACCAATGGAGCCTTTGGCCACAATATGTCAAAGTATATGTTGTACAATGTACACCGTACACGTATTATAAAGGTAATCATATTAAATAATATGAAATCAAATCAAATAATTGTATTTACGAATGTATGTACGTCCTTGCTTGGTCGATGTTAAAAATCTCTCTGTGTATGTTATTCCAGCTAGTGCCTTCCTCGGCCCCGCCCGTATTATTTCGGGATTAAAAAAAAAGGAATGTGAGCCTTATGAGTTCGTTTTCTAACCACTTTCTGGTCTCTTAGCTTGTTTATTGTTGTTGTTTATTTATTCATTTCTTGTCTTATACGTTTTCTCTATTTTGGTTGCCTTTGGGTAGCCTCTTACGATCTTGTTATCGTCTTTGAGGGTGTGAGATGAGTTTTTGGGATTTGTTTTGGCAATGGTTTGGCTAGAGTTTTGGTTTGCGGGTTGGTATACTTTGCTTTTCTTGCTGTTATACAGGTTTCATGTGAACGGTGACTGATTTGTCAACCTAGTAAACGTCGTGGAAATGCGATCGATACCTGTTGATTCTGTTTAAAGTCCAAGTTGAGGTGTCTGCTAGTGATCCCCAGAGTTCTCTGTGCGTGTCTTCCGTTTGGCTGATCGATTTGTTGGTTCTGCTAGCTTGTATTTTACAGTGTAGGTTGACATGTAATTATTTATGTATTTTTCTTTCCGTCATTTGCTTCTTGTTATTTCCATTAAGTCATTTGCTTCTGTTATTTAGTTCTTGTTGTACATGATGGTTGGTCCATCTCCCGACTTGTTCGGGCTCTCGATTCTCTAGACTTGTCTAGAAAATCGAATTTCTTTCCTTATATCAAAAAAAATATATCTCTCTTTTCCATTTCTTTTTTTTTTTTTACAAATTTGACATTTTCGATTAGCTTGAAATTATCCCTTTTGAGCTATGGAATGTTATAAAATTCATTTAGATCCGTTTGATATTGATATCTATATATTGAATATCAGAGTTGTTTGATATGTAGTATAAATTGGTATCAGATTTCGCCCTTTTGACTTATTAGATGTACTTATTTAGCGAAATGTATCACTTATTAGTGCCTACTCCCTCCGTGTAATAATTTAGGTTCGTTTGACTTTTTGACACGTTTTTAATTTGTTAAAACTCTATAAAATATTTAAAAAAAATCAATTTTTGCAAATAATTTCAAACTTATTACTAATAAGCTAGCAATATTTTTTAAAAAAAATTTGATAGAGTTTTTAACACATTAAAAACGTGTCAAAAAGTCAAACCACTTAAATTATGAGACAGAGATAGAATTATCAAGACATCGCCCGGGTGTGTTTGGATTCCATTGCATTTTAATTATAATGTAATTATTTTACCTTGTTTTATGTGAGTGTTTGGTTGTACAAATAAAAAATGAGGTAAAACAATAATTTAATCTAGGGGTGGGCGTGGGACGGGACGGGACGGGGGTCGTCCCGCGTCTCGTCCCGCGTAATTTTTGCGGGACGGGACCGGGACAGGATTCACTATCTTTTTTTCAATCCCGAGCGGGCCTTGTCCCTCACGGGACGGGACCGGGACGGGCCTTGTCCCTCAAATAAAAAACATTATACAAAAAACTCTAAAATTCCTATATATTTTGCGGTTTTTAAAGGCATAACATATATATAATAGTTTTTTTTATATAAGTTTACGATTTTTCTTATATATACACATTAAACAAATTATATGTATAATTACACAATATAATATATATATATATATATATATATATATATATATATATATATATAAAGTATGTACAATTACTACAATGTATACCGTATATGTATACACTGTAAAGTGTAAGTGTATATATACACACTGCAAAAGTGTAAAGTATATTCAATGTGTATTATACACTGTATACTATATATAATATATAATATTATATTATTATTATTACTACTACTACTACTATTATTATTATTATTATATGCGGGACGGGACGGGATTTGCGGGATAAGAAATCCTCGTCCCGCGTCCCGTCCCGCATAATTTTTGCGGGACGGGACCGGATTCACTATTTTTTTCTCAAATCCCACCGGGATCGGGACGGGTCCGGGACGGGCCCGGGATTTGCGGGATTTGTGCCCACCCCTAATTTAATCAAATAATCACATAGATCGAGATAAAATAATTGCATTATATTTAATACATCGTGAAATCCAAACACGCCTTGAAATTAAAACACCTTAAAAATTATGTTAACCAAACATCATCTTATCTATTTGCATTATAAACATAACACAATTATCTATCACAAGTTAGTGTAGTGGTTGTGGGGCTACATCTCACGCCAAGAAGTTCGAATCCCGTTGGAAACATGGAGTGATTTTTAGTCCAATTTAGATGTAGAGTGACTGAGTATATCGAACTGAACTAAGATTAAAAAAAATAAACATAATACATATTGGAATTCAAAACCACCCTAGATTTCGGACCAAACATGCTTTTAGTTTTGACTGGTATTTTTCTTTTTCACATCAACCACCGAGGCAAGTTGTTTTGATTGGACTTGTATAGAATAACTAATAAATGAACCCAACGCTGACGAAATAGAATAGACCAATAATTGTAAATAAATAATACAGTGTTCTTATCATCAACCCACAGATATTAGCTGTCGTCAGGTTATCTTCACTAGACGTCTTATGTTATGGTGCCCCATATGCTCTGTTAAGAGTCATGAGCTCAAAAAATATACTCTATTAAGGGCCAAGAGACACACTATTCTTATATTATTGTATATAAGTCGAAAAATAGGATTTTATTTGTCTTTCTATCATAAATTATGTAAAAAGAAAGTTCAAATTTAAAACATTTTATATTTATCATGTGAAAAAAAGTACTAATATATAACATACACTATTCTTGCATTGCACCGTTTTTTTCTAGGTTGTTTTGTTTTGATGATTTGTCGTCTGTTGACTCTATCGGTCTCTAGAGGAGCGAGGTATGTCTAACCCTCGAAGTCTTTCCTTATGTTTTTAATTATTCACGCTTGCTTTGTTAAAATGATTTTTTTAACCGAAGCTTTTTTAAAATAATTAAAACTATTTAATATATCAATTTTTTTATTAATTTATTTTTAATTAAAAAAACACTACATGAATAAAGAAAAAAGCAGTTGCAGGATCACCCAAGAACTGAACATCTCACTTAGATGCTTTATGCAATATTTACTTCCTCATACAAAAACCTGCTTACCAGGAAACCTATAGCATGTCTAATATGTTTAATTTCCTCCAAAGTTGAACCAGTGTACTGCCCTAAACATTTTTCTAAGAACAATGAAAAATGAAAAATAGCGAAAATATGCAGAGCTAAGAATTTGATAAAGATACCTCTTCAGTGAGGTACTTGGCCAAAGGAATTACAAACTCACATAGGCTAGCCCTGCAGTCAAATGTATGACAAAGGAGACGAAATCAAACGAAACCCTAATATGCAAATTCAGGGTGGTAGATGAATAAGAACCACAAATGGGATAAATTGCAACAAGAACTTGAAATTTCAATTGAACAACATATAGGAGATGAAATCAAACAAAACCCTAATATGCAAATTCAGGCTCACCAGATTAAATATCCTCTAATGAGCAGTTGATTTCTTGAGTATATATTTTCTTAATGCAAGAGATAATAGTTCTTAGTTATAGCTTGTATGTTCAGTGTAGTTATAGCTTGTATGTTCAGTGTACTGCTTCAAGTAGATTTTATAGAGAGGGAAATCTATAGTCCATAGACTTTATACAAGTTACAAGCGAATCGTTGAACTTTTGTTGGTCCATTAAAGTCATTGAACTTTGGAGAAAGTCATAAACAAGTCCTTGAAATTTTCTTTTAGTCAATTCAAAGGTCCTTAATCTATCAAATTTGGTGTCAATATAGTCCTTTTGTCAAAAACAAAAAATCATATCTTGGGAAATTTCAAGGACCCTTTCTTAATTTTCTATATAAGTTCAAAGATTTTAGTTCACAAAGAGGGAAGAAAAAGTAGGACACATTTATAATTTTCTCTAAAGTTGGGATTTTAAATTAGAGAATTTCTTAAAGAAGCGTAGCTCCAAAAGAAGACACGAGTCTTGCTTATATTAACTTGATTTTAACAGAGGAAATTTACCTTTCCAGTTTCCGATCATCCCTTCATAGGCTTTAGTGACCAACCCAGAGTAAAAATCAGATGACTCAAGGTGATCCATACAAATTTAGTGATCTACCATTATGTACTTGTCACTCCACATAATCAGTAACTCACAATCACATCTGACCAGATTCTTGAAAATCAGTAAATAAATCAGATATGTAGTTTGAGTTCATTTAAATGGGTTGCTTACTTGCTTAGAAGATTTTCGAAGCTTGCCAACAAATTATCCAATAGACCAAATGCATCCTCTCCTCAACACCTATAGATTTAAGACAGAACCATAAGAACAGATATTGGAAGGAATCATAATAAACGAGCTGTAAGACTAATTGTAAATGTACTATTTCCAAGTATCATTCGTGGTGTTGGGGAATGGGGAGTCAAATCCCAAAGCCTTTTTGGATTGAGTTGAAAGTGCAGTGATCAGTTCCCACAAGAAATAAACACAACAAAGTGAGCATCATATGCGGTTGCCGGAATAAACAAAATAGTCTGTTTAGATATATGCAGGATTGAAGTGAGACACAAATTTTTAGCATTTCATGAAAATATATAGAAGAAATTCTTCATAATTTGTTTCATAGGTCATGAATACAGAAATGCTAGAAGGCAAGACTCCATATGCCTCTAACATGTATCTCACCGTCTCAAATCCAACGAAGTCAACTTGTAAACAGATTAATAAGCAGGAAAGAGGAAGGGATTAAAAAGATACTTATACAAACACATTTCTGGCCTTATTCTCTACTTTGAAGGAAGAACAAACCTATATATTTGTACACAACTTTATTTGATTACATGAAGGAAAATAGCAATTTGGAAGAAATGTGTAAGTTTCGAGCCATAAGAGATAAACCTTTAACCTTATCTACTTAATTCCTTGAACATTGCAAAAGGACAGCTAGCACTATTAACTAATTGTAAAAATAGATGAACACTAAACAGTAAACACACATATAGGTATAGCGAGGAATGAGCTATTACACTACACTGACAATTCTAGTATTTTGAAATGCATTATCAGCATTATATATTTGGAATTCATGATCATATTGATCAACTACAAATTGAAATGAAAAAATTAATAAAGAAAACAGCTACTAAATGTACTTTCTAGATCTTGAATAATTACCTACCTTGGTATAGGGACTGATAACAAAGTAGACAAGATAGGCATTGAAATGTAGAGAGAAACAATAGAAATCTATCTTACTCAGAGTTTGATTTAAAAAACTATTTTCATCAGAATCATAAAGCTAGGAATCAAATCAATACTTGAACTCAACAGCAAACTAAATGACAGGCATCTACACAGCAACTATCAACTTCACCAGCAAATAAAATCCAGGCAAACTATAAATAAATAAAAAAAAAATTTTAGGAGTTCATATTTTCTATATACCTCAAGCCTCAAGGTGTTCAATAAAGAGAATATAAAAAGTTAAAAACTATCTGAGGCTTGAAAAAAAAAACCCAAAGAAAATCATACCACAATGGTGATGATTCCACTTTTGTACGATTAGTGGTGGATCGGGTAAATGACAATGAATGCAATAGTCATCCCAGTAGCCATGGAGCAAACACATAAGTTCCCAATGGCAATGAGGACCGATAAAAATTGGCACGGTTAATGCTCACATAGTCACATGTCATACTCTTATGTCAACTATACTCGAACAAACATATATTTGTTTGTCCGACACTTTTAGGGCTGTCTACCAAATAAGCTGCTTCTCTAAGGAAAGATTCCAAGTCTAAATCACAACACTCTTGAAAATTCAAAAGTAATGGTATAATAGCAACTGAACAAATATCAAAGAATGTTCCAACATTTCATGCAGAAATCAAAAGAAAACGATTACTAATACCCATAGCAAAATCAAATGCATCAGTTTGCATGCATCCTTGGTCTCCACATATAATAGGAGTAAAATTAGGAGAGAATATTTTGCACTAAGCTATTTTTATAACTTTGATAATCGAGGTTATCACTCAACTATAAGATTCATCTCTTATCTTCATGAGAGCTCCATTTTGGCATTTTTTACCGTCTCCAAATTAGTATCATGAATTTGCAATTACAGAAACAAAATCAACAAAAATGAATAATGAATTCTATTTACTTAAAACACCATCCCTACATATAACATTATATCTAAATAAAAAATGATAGATAAAGATGCAATTCAGATTTGATTATGAAATAAACTTGTAGTCAAATATCAATGTTCTAGAAGAAAGTTAATTAGCAGCAACAATAACAATGATGTTGCCTTTCCAAAAAATACAGTATGTTAACACCAAGTTAGACCATGTAAGTCGTAGTGTATTTCCCTTAGAAGGAAAAAACCAGAAATGTCTTGAAACTATGGATATTTCACACAAAGAAGATCAGGGACAATGAAACCGAAAAGTCGAGAAACATGACAAGATCTCCAGATATTAATGGTAGCTTACGAAATGAATATCAATCAGAGTTAATTTGCATGTGCCATTTCTGCCATAGAATCTCATCAATGATTCAATGCATACAAAATCGACAAGACTCAATATTGTGTCAGACAATTCACAAATTCAACATAAAAACAAATGCCAAGGATTAAGCCATGGAAAAGTCATAACAATGCCAAAGATCAAGCCAAACAAAGAGACAAACATAAAATTCTCCAGCCGAAATAGTTAATAACGAAGATGAATGAGCAGCAAGGGGAAAGTACCCTTGACGTATCCCAATTACAGATTGAGATTGGTCAGACGATTTAGGAAACCAATGTCTCCAATTCCAATTGCAAAAAAAAATGAGCAAATTAATTATCACCGCACATCCAATTCTGAAGCGAATTGAAACGAATCACCTAAAATCACATTGAACTATATCCAAACTCTCAAATCTTAAACGAATCCCTATAGCCAACTGAAATCGAGTAATCACATTAGAGATTTGAAAATCGTTTTCAGAAAAGGAAATAAACGGAGAGAAGAGGGGGCAAGATGGATGAGATTACCGGTCATCGCGCTTGAGATTGTAGGGGATCTCGCAGATGGAGGTGAGTGACTGTAGGGTTCTTGACACCCTTGATATTGGGAACTTAGACGTTAGCCTCCGACGTCGGTAATCCAGCGATCTTGTCCGCCACATCCAGAGATAAACTGAAACGGAAAAAAAGCGGTGAGAGAGACCGATGGTGCAGAAGAGGGAGTTCTTTTTTAAATTAAAATAAAAAAAAAAACGGAATTTTCGCCAAATGCCCCTGAGGTTAGGGCTAATTCGCGTGGTGTACAAAAGTTTAACATATTTCGCCAAGTGCCCCTGAGGTTTTTATTTTTTTCGCCGAATACCCCTGAGGTTTTCATTTTTTTCGCCAAATGCCCTTTTGTCGAATTTGTTAACATTTTGGATGAAAATAAAAAGAAAAGAAAATATTATTTCATTATTATTTTTGTAAGGTATTATTTGCACAATATCATTTAATTATATTAACTAAATTATCTAATTTTATTCACACAATATCATTTTATACTACATTTTTTAACCAATGGGATTAATTCAAAACTTGTATGTAATAAAGTTAATATTAACTATACAATATTATTTCATTATGCATTATTACATGATATCATTTCATGCTATTTTTTTAAAACCATGAGATTAATTCAATTTTTTTTAAAAAAAAAACATAGTTCCAAATATACGAATTCTTTTTTTTTTCCAAGGCAACCAATCTCTCTCTCTCTCTAGCTATGTGTGTATAATGAAAACTATTTTTTTTATATATAATAATCTTCATTTTTGGATTTTCACCCAATTAACCTAATCTACATAAAATTTCAAATAATAAAATTTTTAAATATTTTTTTAACCAATGAGATTTACCTATTGTAACTATTAAATGAGAAATATTTTTGCTTAGATGACATAATCATTTTAATTTTACAATTTCCTCTCAATCAACTAAATATAGAAAAAAATAGCAAACTGATGAAATTTGTACATGTTTTTTAATCAATCTAGCTATATCAAACTATTACATCATAAGCATATATTTTTATTAGGCGTTATAACCACATTTATTTTAGAATTTTAACTCAATCAACATATTCTACTTAAATCTTAAACTAATGTAATTTTTACACATTTTTCATAAATGTTTTAATTATTATTTACTTAATTATTAAATCTATTTTCTTCTATTTTATGTTAACATTTGATAATATTTCATTTAAATTTATCATAGTAATTTTTTATACTTATAAAATTTTATTTTTATTGTCTAAAAAGAAAAGTACTCACTATGGCAAGAGAATTGTACTAGTTTTCCACCAAAATGTTAACACATTCGACAAAAGGGCATTTGGCGAAAAAAATGAAAACCTCAGGGGTATTTGGCGAAAAAAATAAAAACCTCAGGGGCACCTGGCGAAATATGTCAAACTTTTGTATACCACGCGAATTAGCCCTAACCTCAGGGGCATTTGACGAAAATTCCGAAAAAAAAAAGAATAGAGGTAGATAATCCACTTTTTTGTAAATTTGGTAAAACTAACCCATACTCTTGAAAATTTGCATAACTAACCCAAAAACCAAAAAAAGTGCAAAAATGTCCCGGTTTGGCAACCTGGAGTAGTGGGTAAAGGCGCCCAAAAAAAAGGGAAAAGAAATGGAAAGAGAGTAAAGGCACGAAAAAAAAAAGGAAAAAGAAAGATAGAAAAGCGGGCAAAAAAATGCAAAGGGGAGTGAAGCATTAAATGCTAGGAAAAAAATAAAAAGGAAAACTAAAAAGGAAAACTGAAAAAGCCTGCTACATTTAATGCACGTCAAATCAAATGAAATGTGGGAAAAAAAGGAAAGTGGATGTAAAAAGGAAGGAGAATCTGGGTTCCAGTTTTATTTTTGGTGACATGGTGTGTAAATTTAGATGACATGGTGTTTAAGTTTGGGTGACACGGAGAATCTGTGTTCCTGTTTAAAGACTAGTTTTTTTTTACAGGTCGGTAATGCTGAGGTGGTTAGTGAGAGTAACTCAAGGCGGGGAAAAGCTCCCATAAGGAGAAGCAATGAAGGTAAGGTCCTCCGTGTCCTATGAATTGAAACCTTTGCTATTACTTGAGATTTTTCATTCCCGACGTAGTTAGTGCATTTTTAGTGGATTTTGATTTGGTTTTTAATTTTAAAACCCTTGTTGCAACACATGGAACAGTCATGCTATCTTCTGCATAAACAGATCACGAAGAGGGGCAACGAGGTTGGACGCCGGGTTATCGTTATGGAAACATTTTGGGCTTCGTTACATGAGAGGGGTTATCAAGGATAGGGGCAAGTTGAGAATGATGCGGACAATGATGTAGAGGTGGTAAGTTTTCTGTCAGGTAACATGATATTTATGATCAAGTGACACGAGATAAAAAATTTTGGGAATGTCGATTATGAATCTGTTTGCTATTAATTGTTGTGACAAGGGTAATGTAGTTTGGTGATGGGGTTTATTTAGTTTGGTGACACGGCATAACAAAATCTAGAAATGTCGATTAGATGAATTTGTTTGCTATTAATTGATGTGATAGGGTTATTGTAGTTGGGTGACAGGGATCATATAGTTGGGTAACACGGGATATCAAAAGTTAGAAACGAGAGTTTAATTACCCTTCTAAACGTTTGTCAGATCTCTAAGGCTGCAAAAGTGGAGGGCGTGTGAGGTAAGAAGACTAGGAAGGCTCCAGGAGGTGATGGAGAACACATGCCTCCCCCTACGAAAAAACCATGGGGTCAAAAAGGGAAGGACAATGTCATCAACGTGGACGCCACTCAACTGTGACTTGTATCCGTTTTCGACAACGATGGAGCTTTCGTCAGGGGTGGACAAGACGTACTTTTCCTTGCACTAGGTTGTTATGAACTTTGTTGGGGTTATATTTTGTGAACTTTGTTGCTCAAAACTTGTATGATGTTATGATCTCTGTTGGTTAGTAGTTGTAGTATTTTATGAGATTGGTTGGTCAATAGTTGTTAGTCGTTTTTGAACATCTTGTGCACTTGGGGGTTCTCTTTATGATCTCCGTTTGTCAGTACTTGTAGAATTTTATGACATTGGTTAGTTAATAAATATTAGTCTTTTATGCTCAAAACTTTGTTTATAAACGTACTTGGTTTTCAAATGTTTCGGTGAAAATGCAGACACGTTAAGTCCTTCAAGTGACACGACCATACAAACAGGTGTCATGATTCTTTTCGAAAACAAATTGAATGTGAAAGTTTGAACTGTGACATGGTAATTCTTTCCGGTGACAAGGCCATACAAACAGGTGACATGGGTAATTTCCTAAACAAATTGGCAAACACACTTAGAAAGGTGAAACTTCAAAATCAAACAAGTGACACGGTAAATTCTTCAGGTGACACGGCCATACAAACAGGTGACATGCATAATTCATATTGCTGACATATACGATTTACAGAATAAGAAACATAAGATAACACCACCTCTTCACATACAACACCGTCGATGACCTTGATCATATCAGGTTTTTTAGAGATGCGAAGTTGACACTCTTTTGTATCACTACATTCTTGTGCGCGTTTCGACCCGCAAACACCCCATCCGCCTCTCTCGAATATCCAACAACCATCAAAAGTGAGAGTGATGCAGACCAAGCCTTTCCCACCTGAAAATGAAACGGTGGATGAGAAGAAAGGTTCCTGGGATTGTACTTTTCGCCATATATGAGAAGTACTACGGAAAATACACTTACCTATTTCATCTGAGAAGAAAGGTTCCTGAGAAAGCAAAGTGACACGGGAGATTATGATTACTGACAGGGACACAGATTAAAGGCGACAAGTGCTCTGCAACTGGAACTTCAGGCCGATAGCTTGTCTTCCATGTGGTCATCTTCTCCATCTCTTTTGTATTAGATTATGCAGGGGGAGGAAGAAAGTGAGTAGCAAACACCCATTCGCCTCCCTCGAACACCCAACAACCTTCGAAAATGAGGGTGACGCATACCAAGGCATTTTCACCTGGAAATGAAACGAGGGACGAGGAGAAAGGTTCGTGGGTATCTAGTTGTCGTCATAGATGAGTTCTTTTTCAAAAAACACTTATCCATTACGGCTGAGAACATAGGTTTCTGGAAAACCAGGGTGACACGAGGATTTTGATCACCGACAGGAGCACAAAATGAAGGTGACAAGTGCTTTGTATCTAGAACTGCAAGCTCTCGGCTTCTCTTCCATGGTGGAACCTTCTCAATCTCTTTCTTTATATCTTTATGTTTCAGAAAATCTGAGAGAAGTGAGAAAATGAAAAGATTCTCTCATCTCCCCTTTTATACCATCCACATGGTAAAAGGTACTACAACATCACATCACTTTTTTTGGCGCCAAAATCCAATCCCACAAAAACCCCTTCCCTCCCTCACTTGGATCCTCTCCCATTGCAACTTGCAACCGGCCAGCCAGGTCACATTTTTGGTTTTGCAAAAGTAACACATGGTCTACTTTTGCCATTTTCACAAAAGTGAAACATTTTTGCAAAGGGTTGGAAAAAGTGGGTTAGTTATGCAAAATACCCAAAAAAAATTAAGGTAAAAAAAAGGTCAAATTGCAGAAAAGCACACCTTAAATAGTCTATTTGCCCAAAACCACAACTTAAACACATAATTGCAATAAATCACCTGTAAAAACTCAAAAGTATGCGTAGAACTACCCATCCTTCAATTCTATCCGGATTTCAATTAAAAATGCAGTAAATGAAAGCAAAGCCTTTATTAAAGAATCGATTTTTTTTGTATACTATTCAACAACATTCAACTCATTCTGCTTTGCTCTTCTTTGCACTTTTTTAGATTGATAGGGGATTTAGACTGATTTGTTAACCCCTCATGATAGTCGTAGATTTATTTTACTTTTATACCACATTTTGTAGTTGGTTTTTCAATACTTTTTTTTATTCCTGTTAATTTTTTCATAAAAAAATAACATTTAAAAAAAAAAGTTTCCTTTCAATATTTTTCAAAAAAGTATTTATCATAGGCAATTAGCATATGGTCGTTGCGACCATATGGTCATGCGCTAAATGACAATTTGCCCCTGCGCTAAACAGAAATGGTGTAGTTAAATCTAGCTTATGATGAAAATTCAGGATACTTGTCAGAACACCAAAAAACAGGGGTTATTCCCTGCAATTTTCCCTAATTTAAAGTTTAAACTCGAAGATGACCCAGACCCGATTCAACCCTACGATTGCAAGTTGCAACCCGTAGCCGCGGTAGCGATCAGCTTGGCCGCTCCGACGATCACAGATCACAATAACTGCTCGGCAGTCAAGATGGAAGATTCAGATAAACTCGCTCCAGAATCTCCTCGCATTCATGTTATGCCAGGTCTCTCCCCCCTCAGTTTCATATATAGTTGAAGTTTCCCGATTGTAAGCCATGAACGAGTCGAACTGAGAAATCCGATATATATTCTGATTATTCCTTTTCCGAATTCAATAATTCGTTTCGTATCATCAACTAAAACGCATGATTTACTGCTGCTCGGAGTTCTTCTGCTCCAATTCGTATCTTTTGGCGGTCACTGCAACTTTTGGAGTTCTTCTGACAGTGTGAGTGTGAAGGAGACCCATGAAATCTGAAATTATGATGTATTGTTAATTTAATGGTATAATCCCCACATCAGTAAAAATAGATCGGTTGATGGATTATCCTACAGATGAGCTCTTTCCTTCCTGCATCCTAATTTGTGCATTTCTGACCTTGAAGTTAGCATCTTATCATGTGTTCATGTGTATGAATTAGTTTTAGCTGGTTGCTGCAATTGATTTTGCTGGTCAACTGTTGGCTTAATCCAGAACAATGACTTTTCTGTCTTTTTGTCTCCATCATTGTTAACCTGTTGGTGAAACAGCTTGTAGAAACAATCCTGATCTTGATTTTCTGATCTCAGTGAGTCACTATTGACTCAATGTATCATCAATGACTAATTTGCTCACTTGTTTATCAATGAACCATGTCTTATGCCAGTGATGATGTTTGACTTTCATCTCGACCATTATATTTAATTCTCTATGTTCTGATTTTGTTGTGTCAATATTAGCTTACCATTGATCAATATCTGAATTGTTCAGTGACCCTTTGTAACATTGATATGCATAAGCAGTAACA